>NW_025567038.1:0-128740 GCF_020424385.1 Procambarus clarkii | reverse complement strand
TGTTCA
This sequence comes from Procambarus clarkii, assembly GCF_020424385.1. NCBI lineage: Eukaryota > Metazoa > Arthropoda > Malacostraca > Decapoda > Cambaridae > Procambarus > Procambarus clarkii. The sequence goes on along the minus strand of NW_025567038.1, from coordinate 128,734 downwards.
CTACCCTTGGCGTGTTGTTTGCTACCCTTGGCATGGTGTTCATTACCCTTGGCGTGGTGTTCACTACCCTTGGCGTGGTGTTCACTACCCTTGGCATGGTGTTCACTACCCTTGACGTGGTGTTCACTACCCTTGGCGTGGGGTTCACGACTCTTGGCGTGGTGTTCACTACCCTTAGTGTGGTGTTCACTACCCTTAGCGTGGTGATCACTAACCTAGGCGTTGTGTTCACTACCCTTGGCGTGTTGTTTCCTACCCTTAGCATGGTGTTCATTACCCTTGGCGTGGTGTTCACTACCCTTGGCGTGGTGTTCACTACCCTTTGCATGGTGTTCACTACCCTTGACGTGGTGTTCACTACCCTTGGCGTGGGGTTCATTACCCTTGGCGTGGTGTTCACTACCCTTGGCATGGTGTTCACTTCCCTTTGCATGGTGTTCACTACCCTTGGCTTGGTATTTACTAACCTTGGCGTGGTGTTCACTACCCTTGGCATGGTGTTCACTACCCTTCATTTGGTGTTCACTACCCTTGGCGTGGTGTTCACTACCCCTGGCGAGGTGTTCACTACCCTTGGCATGGTGTTCACTACCCTTGGCATAGTGTTCACATCCCTTGGCATGGTGTTCACTACCCTTAGCATTGTTTTCACTAACCTTGACGTGGTGTACACTACCCTTGGCGTGGTGTTCACTACCAATGGTATGGTGTTCACTACTCATAGCGTGGTGTTCACTACCCTTGGCGTGGTGTTCACTATCCATGGCGTTATGTTCACTACCCTTGGCGTGGTATTCACTACCTTTGGCTTGGTGTTCAATACAATTGGCTTGATATTCACTACCCTTGGCGTGATGTTCACTACCCCTGGCGTGGTCTTCACTACCCTTGGCGTGGTGTTCACTACCCTTGGCGTGGTGTTCACTACCCCTGGCGTGGCGTTAACTACCCTTAACGTGGTGTTCACTACCCTTGACGTCATGTTCACTACCCTTAGCGTGGTGTTCACTTCCCATGGCATTGTGTTCACTACCAATGGCCTGGTGTTCACTACACTTCGCGTGGTGTTCACTACCCTTCTCTTGGTGGTCACTACCCTTGGCTTGGTGTTCACTACCATTGGCATGGTGTTCACTACCCTTGGCATGGTGTTCACTACCCTTAGCGTGGTGTTCACTACCCTTGGCGTGGTGTTCACTACCCTTGGCGTGGTCTTCACTACCCTAGGCGTGGTGTTCACTTACATTGGCAAGGTGTTCACTACCCTTGGCATGGTGTTCACAACCCTTGGGGTGGTGTTCACGACCCCTGGCGTGGTGTTCACTACTCTTGACGTGATGTTTACTACCCTGGGCGTGGTGTTCACTACACTTGGCGTGGTGTTCACTACCCTTTGCGTGGTATTCACTGAACGTGGCGTGGTGTTCACTGAACTAGGCGTGGTGTTCACTAACCTTGACATGGTTTTCACTACCCTTGGTGTGGCGCTCACTACCCTTTGCGAGGTGTTCACTACCCTTTACGTAATGTTCACTACTCTTGGCGTGGTGTTCACTTCCCTTTGTGTGGTGTTCACTTCTCTTAGCGTTGTGTTCACTACCCTTAGTGTGGTGTTCACTAACCTTGGCGTGGTGTTAACTACCCTTAGCGTGGTGATCACTACCCTTGGCGTTGTGTTCACTACCCTTGGCCTGGTGTTCACTACCAATAGTATGGTGTTCACTACCCTTGGCATAATGTTCACATCCCTTGGCTTGGTGTTCACTACCCTTAGCACGGTTTTCACTAACCTTGACGTGGTGTTCACTACCCTTGGCGTGGTGTTCACTACCCATGGCGTGGTGTTCACTACAATTGGCGTGGTGTTCACAATCCTTGGCGTTATGTTCACTACCCTTGACGTGGTGTTCACTACCTTTGGCTTGGTGTTCAATACAATTGGCTTGATATTCAGTACCCTTGTCGTGATGTTCACTACCCTTGGCGTGGTCTTCACTATCCTTGGCGTGGTGTTCACTACCCCTGGCGTGGTGTTCACCACCCTTGGCGTGGTGTTCACTACCTTTGGCTTGGTGTTCACCACCATTCGCATGGTGTTCACTACCCTTGGCATGGTGTTCACTACCCTTGGCGTGGTGTTCACGACCTCTGACGTGGTGTTCACTACCCTTAACGTGGTGTTCACTACTCTTGGGGTGGTGTTCACTACCCTTGGCGTTATGTTTGTCGAAAAATCCGACACCATTTAATACTATCATACAGGCAGATAATATTGCTGTATTGTAATAACAAGTTAACCAATAGAAAATGTAACTTGTAGTGGAATTTCCGTCTATAGAAAACGGGATATCATTACCACATACTATTATAAATTCACCACCTATTATGGTGGGAATTATTCTTAAATACATTAGTCTTTGGACTTTACCATCATAAAAACATCTCATACAAATTAACTTAATTATCAGAATTAAAATAGAGTAAATGTGACCCTTCTATCACTTACTGTCATCTGGACAATGTAGACCAGTAGCGTCAGGGAGGAGGGAGTGGTCAGCCATTGTTATTGTACTTAAGACCAGAGTCGTGGACCGAATTACGGCTCCTATAAATTCTCTTAGACGAAGTGTTATGGAAGATCAGAGTAGTGATCTGCCATCATCAACACGCTGTCATCAATCTCAAGGGAAGTGTCTTTCCGAAACCCGTTTATTTTTCATTTATGGCCATTAATGTCAGTAGATATAGGGTGTGCCGGTTAGATCACAAATGATCGACTCAAACAAGGTAATTAAGCCTAGGTCTTTATGGTTCCTTGTACAGTGTTTTCTCTGATATAGCTGTCATATATTAGGATTCTGGCTTCATAGCTAGCGCCCTTTTGACAGGTCAAGACGAGGAAGCATGCTTTGTGCATCAGTTACCAGGGTGATGGAAGCCACCTCACACGAGGAAAATTTGGTGTCTACACCCTAGTTATACCTGGTGGACTAAGGCCTGCTGTACAAATAAGATAAGGAACCTCTTCAATGTATGTAGTCTAATACTGTAGTTTGATTGGCTGCGTATATATAAATTCAATATAAACCCCCCTAATGTGTAGAGGATCGATTTGTGAGATTATTGCAGAAATACAGTCCACTTATCATCATACAAATTGCTATCGAAGTATATAAATTAACGTAAATATAAATTCATATAAATTAAATAAATATAAATCTCACAGGTCGGTTCCCACAATGTTGACTACCCTTAGCGTGGTGTTCACTACCCTTGGCTGGTGTTCACTACCCTTGGTTTGGTGTTCACTACCCTTAGCTTGGTGTTCACTACCCTTGGTTTGGTGTTCACTACCCTTGGCACAGTGTTCACTACCCTAAGCGGGGTCTTCACTACCCTTGGCGTGGTGTTCACTACCATTGGCAAGGTGTTCACTACCCTTGGCATGGTGTTCACTACCCTTGGGGTGGTGTTCACGACCCCTGGCGTGGTGTTCACTACTCTTGACGTGGTGTTTACTACCCTGGGCGTGGTGTTCACTACCCTTGGCGTGGTGTTCATTACCCTTGGCGTGGTGTTCACTGAACGTGGCGTGGTGTTCACTGAACTTGGCGTGGTGTTCACTACCCTTGATATGGTTTTCACTTCCCTTGGTGTGGCGCTCACTACCCTTTGCGTAATGTTCACTACCCATTATGTTATGTTCACTACTCTTGGCGTGGTGTTCACTTCCCTTTGTGTGGTGTTCACTACTCCTAGCATGATGTTCACTACCCTTCGTGTGTTGTTCACAACCCTTGGCGTGGTGTTCACTACCCTTAGTGTGGTGTTCACTACCCTTAGCGTGGTGTTCACTACCCTTGACGTGGTGTTCACTACCCTTGGCGTGGTGTTCAACACCCTTGGCGTGATGTCCACCACCTTTAAATTGGTGTTCACTACCTTTGGCTTGGTGTTCAATACAATTGGCTTGATATTCAGTACCCTTGTCGTGATGTTCACTACCCTTGGCGTGGTCTTCACTACCCTTGGCATGGTGTTCACTACCCCTGGCGTGGTGTTCACCACCCTTGGCGTGGTGTTCACTACCTTTGGCTTGGTGTTCACCACCATTTGCATGGTGTTCACTACCCTTGGCATGGTGTTCACTACCCTTGGCGTGGCGTTCACTACCCCTGACGTGGTGTTCACTACCCTTAACATGGTGTTCACTACCCTTGACGTCATGTTCACTACCCTTAGCGTGGTGTTCACTTCCCATTGCATGGTGTTCACTACCCTTGGCATGGTATTCACTACCTTTGGGGTGGTGTTCACTACTCTTGACGTGGTGTTTACTACCCTGGGCGTGGTGTTCACTACTCTTGACGTGGTGTTCACTACCCTTGGCGTGGTGTTCACTGAACGTGGCGTGGTGTTCACTTAACTTAGCGTGGTGTTCACTACCCTTGACATGGTTTTCACTACACTTGGTGTGGCGCTCACTACCCTTGGCGTAATGTTCACTACCCTTGGCGTAATGTTCACTACCCTCTACGTAATGTTCACTACTCTTGGCGTGGTGTTCACTTCCCTTTGTGTGGTGTTCACTACTCCTAGCGTGGTGTTCACTACCCTTCGTGTGTTGTTCACTACCCTTGGCGTGGTGTTCACTACCCTAACGTGGTGTTCACTACCCTTGGCGTGGTGTTCACTACCCCTAACGTGGTGTTCACTACCCTTAGTGTGGTGTTCACTACCCTTGGCGTGGTGTTCACTACCCTCGGCGTGGTGTTCACTACCCCTGGCGTGGTGTTCACCACCCTTGGCGTGGTGTTAACTACCTTTGGCTTGGTGTTCACTCGGCCGACCGGGAGCCGAGCACGCTGGATTTGTGATCCTGTGGTCCTGGGTTCGATCCAAGGCGACGGCGAGAAACAATGGGCAGAGTTTCTTTCACAATATGCCCCTGTTACCTAGCAGTAAAATAGGTACCTGGGTGTTTGTCAGCTATCACGGGCTGCTTCCTGGGGGTGGAGGCCTGGTCGAGGACCGGGCCGCGGGAACACTAAAGCCCCGAAATCATCTCAAGATAACCTCAAGATAACCCTTAGCGTGGTGATCACTACTCTTGGCGTTGTGTTCACTACCCTTGGCGTGGTGTTTACTACCCTGTGCATGGTGTTCACTACCCTTGACGTGGTATTCACTACCCTTGGCGTGGGGTTCATTACCCTTGGCGTGGTGTTCACTACCCTTAGCATGGTGTTCATTTCCCTTTGCATGGTGTTCACTACCCTTGGCGTGTTGTTCACTACCCTTGGCATGGTGTTCACTACCCTTGACGTGGTGTTCACTACCTGTGGTGTGGTGTTCAGTACCCTTCGCGTGGTGTTCACTATCCTTAGCGTGGTGTTCACTAATAATGGCGTGGTGTTCACTACCCTTGGAATGTTGTTCACTACCCTTGACGTGGTATTCACTACCCTTGGCGTGGGGTTCATTACCCTTGGCGTGGTGTTCACTATTGTGACGGAGTTTCCCCCCTTATAATTCTCCCACGCCTGCAGTAAGAGTCATGTCTACTTTTCCCAAGCGTTCTCTACGTTGCAGGCTACAATTTGATATATGGGAGAGAGTGAAGTGTTCTCGGAGAGCCGAGAAATTTGTGAAATAGTAATGTTTTGGCCTGTGGTTTAGGCCTTTAGGGAGCCAAGATGGCGCTGGCCTCCCTGATCTCCCGCCAAAACCGTGTGACGTCAGTGGCACCGGATTGGTCACCGACAGCAATGTGGCACCGGGAGCCAATGAGAACTTCCCGTAGCGAAAGTGACGTCACGAAGGAAGGGGGTCCGGGCGACGCGCCACTCTGGCGCCAGCAGTCAGACACGACACGTCATAGAGGTCGGACGTGCGACGGTTGGTCCTGTCAGTTGGACAGTTGTTCCCGCTCCCGTGGAATTACGCGTCACCTGAAGTCCGCCAGTACTCTGAGAAGTCTTCCCTAGTTCATGTGTTGAACCAGAAGAGGGAATTGACGGTTATTTGAGCAACAAGTGCTCCAGTCAGGTGCTGTGCAAGAAGCAGTGAAGCCGTGCAGTGACGTATGTGGCGTCTGTGGCAATTCACCAGTTCGTGACAGCGTAGTGGCAAACAGAGCCACTGGGTAGCTGAGGAAGAGAGGACTATTTGGGGAAACCGGACGAATGTAGCTGAGACGTAGGCGACAGCCGTTGCTGGGAGAAGACGACGGCCAGGAGACCGACTCCAACCTTCAAGAAGTCAAGAAGGAGGACGGACCTGCAGTGAGGAGGCACGGAGACGACACGCTAAACGGTGGGACGACGAGAGGCTCTGGTAGGACACGACGACGTGTAGTGTGGGGGCGTTCCCGACACGAGGACCAGGAGCTACATCTCGACTCTCATCAGAGGATAGGGTGAAGTAGGTGTTTCTAGTTCCCTCCCCATTCCCCTTTAGTTAGCTATATTATTTGGCTATATTATCTAGCCTGAGGATTTTATGTCGTGAGCAAGTCTCACCCATGTCATGGTAAAGCACCAGTGTGCTAGACAGTACTATCAAGAGTACTTGTAATATTCATGTTGATTATTGGTGTGTACAGGCACCAGGAACCAGTGATAAATTTACTGTGTTGTGTATATCTTTCTATAGATTTTGATATGAACATATAGTGGTAAATTATATATAATATTATGCCAGGTTTTGAAGGTTAGGCTGTGTGCCCAGAAATCATTTATTTTCCATGTATTGATATTTGATGTGTCTACATTATATATGCTATGTTCATGCAGTGATAAGTCGTTTGTGAGTACAGTGAATTATTGCGTTGTCGCCCACGAGAGAAAGTACTGAAAACCCCAGTGTTAATAGTTAATAATATATTGCTGAGTGAAGAACAATGTAAAGCCATTACAGTGAGGAATATAGCATTGATTGTAGAAAAGACTGTTTGAGTCTGAGTACAGTGTAACCAAGTGATACGTGCTGTTGTAGCCAATATCGAGTGTGCGAGTTTCTAGTAATATTGGATAATTTAAAGAAACAACGCGCGTGAATCTAGAAAACAAGCAAAGCTTTCGCACGGAAAGGCCACACGATCAGCTGTTTTGACACTTGATGAGGAGGGGAGAATGTTGCCCTCTAGCGATCGCATACTAATCGTGGGAATTACCGGCCGCGTCAGGATCAGTTGATTTATTGAGTATTGTTGGGCCTTGTGACATCTTTCATACATTTTAAGTAAAATACAAAACTATCTTTGTGTTTATATCATCCCCTCCATTGATCTTGTGGCTATACTATGCCTGTAAGCATAGAGTGATAACAATAAGTACCTGCCTGATTCCTGATCTTTGAGTGTGACCTTGCCAAGGCTACCACTAAATACACCAGACCACTGATGGTGTTACTGGCCACCTAAAAAAAACACCAGTTGGCGACCTTGTGGTTAACCGTAGAGCCCGATTGTTGGGGAGGGCACACGACAGTCAAGTGCACGAGTCGTGTTCTCACTCTTTCTTAATTAGAGGCCGTTAAGATTGACTGGGAGACTCTCCTGGCGTGCAGTGGCGCAGTGAGGATCGAGTGAAGACCCGCAGGGCTACGGTGAGTTACCTTGAGCATAGCATTTGCTCACCCCAGATTAAGACAAAACTTAGAGTAAAGGAGAGAAACCCCGACATTGGCGACCTTGCCAGGATCTCGATCGAAGTAAAGGTTGCAGTGGTGGTACTTGGCAGTGGTGTTAGAGATCAGGCGCAGGTTATCACTCGTAGCACAAGATGGAGGATGATAAAGTAACCAGGTTTATTGACTCTAGAGACGAACAGGTGCTGGAAGAGTGCACCAAGGCACAGTTACAGGCAATAGCGAATCATTTTGGAATAAAGCTGAAATCTGCCAGAGTGGCAGAAAGAAGAATAGAGATAATGGCTCAGCTCAGGGCTCGAGACGAAGCTTTGGGGGAGGAACGACCCCAAACACCTGCCAGTGTGGGTGAGCGCCTGAGTATTGGTGGAAGCAGCAGGGGATCCAGCGGCAGCAGGTACAGCATTAAGCTGGAAATAATGAAACTGCAGCTGGAAGCACAGCAGCGCAAAGAAGAGCGAGAAGCACAGCAGCGCCAAGAAGAGCGAGAAGCACAGCAACGCAAAGAAGAGCGAGAAGCACAGCAGCGCCTAGAAGAACGAGAATCACAGCAGCGCCGAGAAAAGCGAGAAGCAGAAGCGCAGCTGAGGCGTGAGGAGCGAGACGCACAGTGGAAGCGTGAGGAGCGAGAAATACAGCTACGCCGGGAAGAACAGGAGCGAGAAATACAGCTACGCCGGGAAGAACAAGAGCGAGAAGCACAGCTACGCAGCGAAGAAGTTGGGCTGAGACGACAGGAAATAGAAGCCAAGAAGGAAGTAGAGCTGAAGCGAATTGAACTGGGACTAGGTGCCCCTGCCCCGCCACAGGAAGACCGACGAGTGAGGGAACGAGACCTGCCGGTCTATGTGCCTAGTGAGGCCGAAAGTTTCTTCGATCACTTTGAGAGAGTTGCTGCTATGAAGAGGTGGCCGAGGGCGGAGTGGGCGGAGTTGGTCCAAGGGAAGCTCACAGGTGAAGCTCGTGAAGCCTTCACGATGCTCGACTTCCAGGAATGCACCAACTACGATGTGGTAAAACGAGCTGTGCTCCGTTCCTTTAAGCTCACGCCAGAGTGTTACAGAAAGAGATTTAGAGAATGTACCCGGTCACCAGGAAAATCGTATGCGGAGACGGCGAGGCACATAGAAAGAAAGCTCCTTAAGTGGCTGGACTCTGAAGAAGCGAGGTCGGCCGAAGAGATCAAGGAACTAATGGCCATGGAAAAATTTATGTCCGTGCTCTCTCCTGAGATCAGGCTGAGGATAAAGGAGGCGGACATAAAGAATCTGAGGGCCGCAGCCGACCGGGCCGACATGTTGGAGGAAGTACTACGCCCAAGCCGAGAGGGACGGCATCGATCACCCGCGTACTCCGGAAGCAGTAGGAATTATAGGAGGACGAATGGATGGAGGACAGAAGCGAGTTCTCCCAGGTCCCACTGCTCGAGATGGGACGACAGAGGAACAAAAGGTGCTGCAGAGCCGATAGAGGAGAGCCAAGATGAGAGCCCGGACGTTGTTACTGCAACGAAGGAAACGACAAGTGAGGCGAGAAGGACACAGGGTGTGACGGTCTCTGGAGGCAGTGCTAAGGCGAGCGGTGGCGGATGGTCTCCGCCGAGGGGCCGCTGCTACAACTGCGGAATACCCGGACACGTCGCGCGGGAATGCAGACGCTTTAAGCAGCGGGGACACGTTGCTTTAGTGATGTTCGAGGACCAGAGGGCCGAGAGAGTGCGGGATGAACCCGTGCTGAATGGGGAGAAGAAAGTTCACCCATTCATGTGTCAAGGAACCGTAAGGATGGGGGTCGCAGACCCCATCCCCGTGAAGATGCTAAGAGACACCGGGGCTGACTTTACCCTGGTAAGTGAAACCCTGTTCCCCGAGGGTTACGAAAGTACCAGTGTGGGGGTGGCGAGTGTGACCACTGTGGGAGGCCCAGTGAGGATGCCCCTACACCAGGTAACTTTAAATTCCGAATATGGATGCCAGACCCTTGTGGTGGGAGTCTGTACATCAATGCCCAAGATGGAGGCACAGGTCATCTTGGGGAATGACGCATGTGGAGGATACGTCCTCCCGCATCTCGTGAAGGGCGAAGAGTGCCTAGAAACAGTACAAGAAGACAGGCGGAGAGTTAAACGTCTGTGGGGACGAGAAGGGAATCGCACCGGTGGCGATCCCAGTTTGTACTGTGGCACCGAGACAACGCGAAGAACCAGGAGGTTGTGGATCTGATGGGGCTGAGGAGTCGACTGACAGCCTGGGAACAGATCACCTCTGCGTAGGACCCAGAGAACGAGTGGAGGGCGAAAGTAGCTCGAATGGTGAGTTGTAGGTGACACTCACCAGTTCTCCAGGGGTAAACCGCACTCGTCTCGGAGAGTTACAGCAGGAGGAGTTCCCCGAATTGGTTAGTAAGGCCGAAGGAGGACGTGTGGGTCCTGAGAAGGCTTACTTTCCATTTATCTATATTATATATGTCATGCTATTCATGATGAAGGAACGATGGACGCCAGGAGCAACCGTGGGAACGGTGAATAAATATGTCCAGAAGTTCAAAGAACGTCTCACTCGAGCGAAGGAACTGGCTAGGAAACTCCTGAAGAAGGCGCAACGTAAGATGTCGGAGTGGTACGACAGGAGAGCTGCGCAGAGGGATTTTCAGGAAGGATCCCAAGTAATGGTTGTGCTGCCAGGTAGAGGTAGAGTGACCAAGTCGCGGTTCAAGGGACCATACCAAGTGCTGCGACGGTTGGGTCCAGTGTCGTACGAGATTGGAAGCCGGATGGACCCCGGAAGAAACAGGTGTATCCCGCAGACCGCCTGAAACCTTTCTTCACTGTGGAAGGGAGAGCCGACAAGCAGGACGGAACGAGGTCCCGAGAAACCCAGCGGAAGACGGGTCTGAGTGTACCGAGGGACCGAGGACTCCCGGAGGAGGAAAGAAAGTGGTCCAGGGCGGACGGCACCAGTCTCACCAGCACTGAGAGTCTGACAAGGATTAAGGTCAAGCACATCAAGGGGAAGGACGACGTAGTAGCGGACGCCCTATCCCGCATGCACTAACCAGACATGACTCTTATTTTAAGGGGAGGGGTATGTGACGGAGTTCCCCCCCTTATAATTCTCCCACGCCTGCAGTAAGAGTCATGTCTACTTTTCCCAAGCGTTCTCTACGTTGCAGGCTACAATTTGATATATGGGAGAGAGTGAAGTGTTCTCAGAGAGCCGAGAAATTTGTGAAATAGTAATGTTTTGGCCTGTGGTTTAGGCCCTTTAGGGAGCCAAGATGGCGCTGGCCTCCCTGATCTCCCGCCAAAACCGTGTGACGTCAGTGGCACCGGATTGGTCACCGACAGCAATGTGGCACCGGGAGCCAATGAGAACTTCCCGTAGCGAAAGTGACGTCATGAAGGAAGGGGGTCCGGGCGGCGCGCCACTCTGGCGCCAGCAGTCAGACACGACACGTCATAGAGGTCGGACGTGCGACGGTTGGTCCTGTCAGTTGGACAGTTGTTCCCGCTCCCGTGGAATTACGCGTCACCTGAAGTCCGCCAGTACTCTGAGAAGTCTTCCCTAGTTCATGTGTTGAACCAGAAGAGGGAATTGACGGTTATTTGAGCAACAAGTGCTCCAGTCAGGTGCTGTGCAAGAAGCAGTGAAGCCGTGCAGTGACGTATGTGACGTCTGTGGCAATTCACCAGTTCGTGACAGCGTAGTGGCAGACAGAGCCACTGGGTAGCTGAGGAAGAGAGGACTATTTGGGGAAACCGGACGACTGTAGCTGAGACGTAGGCGACAGCCGTTGCTGGGAGAAGACGACGGCCAGGAGACCGACTCCAACCTTCAAGAAGTCAAGAAGGAGGACGGACCTGCAGTGAGGAGGCACGGAGACGACGCGCTAAACGGTGGGACGACGAGAGGCTCTGGTAGGACACGACGACGTGTAGTGTGGGGGCGTTCCCGACACGAGGACCAGGAGCTACATCTCGACTCTCATCGGAGGATAGGGTGAAGTAGGTGTTTCTAGTTCCCTCCCCATTCCCCTTTAGTTAGCTATATTATTTGGCTATATTATCTAGCCTGAGGATTTCATATGTCGTGAGCAAGTCTCACCCATGTCATGGTAAAGCACCAGTGTGCTAGACAGTACTATCAAGAGTACTTGTAATATTCATGTTGATTATTGGTGTGTACAGGCTCCAGGAACCAGTGATAAATTTACTGTGTTGTGTATATCTTTCTATAGATTTTGATATGAACATATAGTGGTAAATATATATAATATTATGCCAGGTTTTGAAGGTTAGGCTGTGTGCCCAGAAATCATTTATTTTCCATGTATTGATATTTGATGTGTCTACATTATATATGCTATGTTCATGCAGTGATAAGTCGTTTGTGAGTACAGTGAATTATTGCGTTGTTGCCCACGAGAGAAAGTACTGAAAACTCCAGTGTTAATAGTTCATAATATATTGCTGAGTGAAGAACAATGTAAAGCCATTACAGTGAGGAATATAGCATTGATTGTAGAAAAGACTGTTTGAGTCTGAGTACAGTGTAACCAAGTGATACGTGCTGTTGTAGCCAATATCGAGTGTGCGAGTTTCTAGTAATATTGGATAATTTAAAGAAACAACGCGCGTGAATCTAGAAAACAAGCAAAGCTTTCGCACGGAAAGGATACACGATCAGCTGTTTTGACACTTGATGAGGAGGGGAGAATGTTGCCCTCTAGCGATCGCATACTAATCGTGGGAATTACCGGCCGCGTCAGGATCAGTTGATTTATTGAGTATTGTTGGGCCTTGTGACATCTTTCATACATTTTAAGTAAAATACAAAACTATCTTTGTGTTTATATCATCCCCTCCATTGATCTTGTGGCTATACTATGCCTGTAAGCATAGAGTGATAACAATAAGTACCTGCCTGATTCCTGATCTTTGAGTGTGACCTTGCCAAGGCTACCACTAAATACACCAGACCACTGATGGTGTTACTGGCCACCTAAAAAAAAACCCAGTTGGCGACCTTGTGGTTAACCGTAGAGCCCGATTGTTGGGGAGGGCACACGACAGTCAAGTGCACGAGTCGTGTTCTCACTCTTTCTTAATTAGAGGCCGTTAAGATTGACTGGGAGACTCTCCTGGCGTGCAGTGGCGCAGTGAGGATCGAGTGAAGACCCGCAGGGCTACGGTGAGTTACCTTGAGCATAACTATTGCTTACCCCAGAGTAAGGGTAGAGAATAATAGAGAGGTGAAACCCCGACACTATCCTTAGCGTGGTGTTCACTAATAATGGCGTGGTGTTCACTAATAATGGCGTGGTGTTCACTACCCTTGGCATGTTGTTCACTACCCTTAGCGTGGTGTTCCCTGCCCTTAACATGGTGTTCACTACCCATGGGGTAGTGTTCACTACCCTTGGCGTGGTGTTCACTACCCTTGACGTGGTGTTCACTACCCCTGACATGGTGTTCACTACCCTTGACGTGGTGTTCACTACTCTTGGCGTGGTGTTCACTTCCCTTTGTGTGGTGTTCACTACTCCTAGCGTGGTGTTCACTACCCTTCGTGTGTTGTTCACTACCCTTGGCGTGGTGTTCACTACCCCTAACGTGGTGTTCACTACCCTTAGTGTGGTGTTCACTACCCTTGGCGTGGTGTTCACTACCCTTGGCGTGGTGTTCACTACCCCTGGCGTGGTGTTCACCACCCTTGGCGTGGTGTTCACTACCCTTGGCGTGGTGTTCACTACCCTTGGCGTGATGTTCACTACCCCTGGCGTGGTGTTCACCACCCTTGGCGTGGTGTTCACTACCCCTGGCGTGGTGTTCACCACCCTTGGCGTGGTGTTCACTACCTTTGGCTTGGTGTTCACTCGGCCAACCGGGAGCCGAGCACGCTGGATTTGTGATCCTGTGGGGTTCGATCCCAAGCGACGGCGAGAAACAATGGGCAGAGTTTCTTTCACCCTATGCCCCTGTTACCTAGCAGTAAAATAGGTACCTGGGTGTTTGTCAGCTGTCACGGGCTGCTTCCTGGGGTGGAGGCCTGGTCGAGGACCGGGCCGCGGGGACACTAAAGCCCCGAAATCATCTCAAGATAACCTCAAGATAACCCTTAGCGTGGTGATCACTACTCTTGGCGTTGTGTTCACTACCCTTGGCGTGGTGTTTACTACCCTGTGCATGGTGTTCACTACCCTTGACGTGGTATTCACTACCCTTGGCGTGGGGTTCATTACCCTTGGCGTGGTGTTCACTACCCTTAGCATGGTGTTCATTTCCCTTTGCATGGTGTTCACTACCCTTGGCGTGTTGTTCACTACCTGTGGTGTGGTGTTCAGTACCCTTCGCGTGGTGTTCACTATCCTTAGCGTGGTGTTCACTAATAATGGCGTGGTGTTCACTACCCTTGGCATGTTTTTCACTACCCTTGGCGTGGTATTCCTGCCCTTAGCATGGTGTTCACTACCGATGGCGTAGTGTTCACTACCCTTGGCGTGGTGTTCACTACCCTTGACGTGGTGTTCACTACCCCTGACATGGTGTTCACTACCCTTGACGTGGTGTTCACTACTCTTGGCGTGGTGTTCACTTCCCTTTGTGTGGTGTTCACTACTCCTAGCGTGGTGTTCACTACCCTTCGTGTGTTGTTCACTACCCTTGGCGTGGTGTTCACTACCCCTAACGTGGTGTTCACTACCCTTAGTGTGGTGTTCACTACCCTTGGCGTGGTGTTCACTACCCTTGGCGTGGTGTTCACTACCCCTGGCGTGGTGTTCACCACCCTTGGCGTGGTGTTCACTACCCTTGGCGTGGTGTTCACTACCCTTGGCGTGGTGTTCACTACCTCTGGCGTGGTGTTCACCACCCTTGGCGTGGTGTTCACTACCCCTGGCGTGGTGTTCACCAACCTTGGCGTGGTGTTAACTACCTTTGGCTTGGTGTTCACTCGGCCGACCGGGAGCCGAGCACGCTGGATTTGTGATCCTGTGGGGTTCGATCCCAAGCGACGGCGAGAAACAATGGGCAGAGTTTCTTTCACCCTATGCCCCTGTTACCTAGCAGTAAAATAGGTACCTGGGTGTTTGTCAGCTGTCACGGGCTGCTTCCTGGGGGTGGAGGCCTGGTCGAGGGCCGGGCCGCGGGGACACTAAAGCCCCGAAATCATCTCAAGATTACCTCAAGATAACCATTAGCGTGGTGATCACTACTCTTGGCGTTGTGTTCACTACCCTTGGCGTGGTGTTTACTACCCTGTGCATGGTGTTCACTACCCTTGGCGTGGTGTTTACTACCCTGTGCATGGTGTTCACTACCCTTGACGTGGTATTCACTACCCTTGGCGTGGGGTTCATTACCCTTGGCGTGGTGTTCACTACCCTTAGCATGGTGTTCATTTCCCTTTGCATGGTGTTCACTACCCTTGGCGTGTTGTTCACTACCCTTGGCATGGTGTTCACTACCCTTGACGTGGTGTTCACTACCTGTGGTGTGGTGTTCAGTACCCTTCGCGTGGTGTTCTCTATCCTTAGCGTGGTGTTCACTAATAATGGCTTGGTGTTCACTACCCTTGGCATGTTGTTCACTACCCTTGGCGTGGTGTTCCCTACCCTTAGCATGGTGTTCACTACCCATGGCGTAGTGTTCACTACCCTTGGCGTGGTGTTCACTACCCTTGACGTGGTGTTCACTACCCCTGACATGGTGTTCACTACCCTTGACGTGGTGTTCACTACCCTTAGCGTGGGGTTCATTACCCTTGGCGTGGTGTGACTACCCTTAGCATGGTGTTCATTTCCCTTTGCATGGTGTTCACTACCCTTGACGTGGTGTTCACTACCTGTGGTGTGGTGTTCAGTACCCTTCGCGTGGTGTTCACTATCCTTAGCGTGGTGTTCATTATCCTTAGCGTGGTGTTCACTAATATTGGTGTGGTGTTCACTATCCTTGGCATGTTGTTCACTATTCTTGGCATGTTGTTCACTACCATTGGCGTGGTGTTCCCTACCCTTAGTATGGTGTTCACTACCCATGGCGTAGTGTTCACTACCCTTGGCGTGGTGTTCACTACCCTTGACGTGGTGTTCACTACCCTTGACATTGTGTTTACTACCCTTGACGTGGTGTTCACTACCCTTTGTGTCGTGTTCACTCCTCTTGGCGTGGTGTTCACTACCATTAGCGTTGTGTTCACTACCTTTGGCTTGGTGTTCACTACCCTTGGCATGGAGTTCACTACCCTTAGCGTGGTGTTCACTACCCTTGGCGTGGTGTTCACTACCCTTGGCGCGGTCTTCACTACCCTTGGCGTGGTGTTCACTACCATTGGCAAGGTGTTCACTACCCTTGGCATGGTGTTCACTACCCTTCGGGCGGTGTTCACGTCCCCTGGCGTGGTGTTCACTACTCCTGACGTGGTGTTTACTACCCTGGGCGTGGTGTTCACTACCCTTGGCTTAGTATTCACTACCTTTGGCTTGGTGTTCAATACCATTGGCTTGATGTTCACTACCCTTGGCGTGGTGTTCACTACCCTTGGCGTAATGTTCACTACTCTTGGAGTGGTGTTCACTTCCCATTGTGTGGTGTTCACTACTCTTAGCGTGGTGTTCACTACCCTTCGTGTGTTGTTCACTACCCTTGGCGTGGTGTTCACTACCCCAAACGTGGTGTTCACTACCCTTGGCGTGGTGTTCACTTCCCTTAGCGTGGTGATCACTACCGTTGGCGTTGTCTTCACTACCCTTGGCATGGTGCTCACTGCCCTTGACGTGGGGTTCATTACTTTTGGCGTGGTGTTCACTACCTTTGGCATGGTGTTCATATCCCTTTGCATGGTGTTCACTACCCTTGGCGTGGTGTTCATTTCCCTTGACGTGGTGTTCACTACCAGTGGTGTGGTGTTCAGTACCCGTCGCCTGGTGTTCACTACCCTTAGCGTGGTGTTCACTAATTATGGCGTGGTGTTCACTACCCTTTGCATGTTGTTCACTACCCTTTGCATGATGTTCACTACCCTTTGCGTGGTGTTCCCTACCCTTAGCATGGTGTTCACTACCCGTGACGTGGTGTTCACTACACATGATGTGGTGTTCACTACCCGTGACGTGGTGTTCACTACCCTTGACGTGGTGTTCACTACCTGTGTTGTGGTGTTCAGTACCCTTCGCGTGGTGTTCACTACCCTTAGCGAGGTGTTCACTACTAATGGCGTGATGTTCACTACCGTTGGCATGTTGTTCACTGCCCTTGGCGTGGTGTTCACTACCCTTAGCATGGTGTTCACTACCCTTGGTGTGGTGTTCATTACCCTTAGCGTTTTGTTCACTACCCTTGGCGTGGTGTTCACTACACTTGGCGTGGTGTTCACTACCCTTAACGTCGTGTTCACTACCCTTGACGACATGTTCACTACCCTTTACGTAGTGTTCACTACCCTTGGCGTGGAATTCATTAACCTTGGCGTGGTGTTCACCACCCTTAGCGTGGTGTTCACTACCCTTGGCGTGGTGTTCACTACCCTTGGCATGGTGTTCACTACCCTCTGCGTGGTGTTCACTACCCTTGGCGTGGTCCTCACTACCCTTGGCGTGGTCTTCACTGCCCTTTGCGTGGTGTTCAGTACCATTGGCAAGGTGTTCACTACCCTTGGCATGGTGTTCACTACCCTTCGGGTGGTGTTCACGACCCCTGGCGTGGTGTTCACTACTCTTGACGTGGTGTTTACTACCCTGAGCGTGGTGTTCACTACCCTTGGCGTGGTGTTCACTACCCTTGGCATGGTGTTCATTTCCCTTTGCATGGTGTTCACTACCCTTGGCGTGTTGTTCACTACCCTTGGCATGGTGTTCACTACCCTTGACGTGGTGTTCACTACCTGTGGTGTGGTGTTCAGTACCCTTCGCGTGGTGTTCTCTATCCTTAGCGTGGTGTTCACTAATAATGGCTTGGTGTTCACTACCCTTGGCATGTTGTTCACTACCCTTGGCGTGGTTTTCCCTACCCTTAGCATGGTGTTCACTACCCATGGTGTAGTGTTCACTACCCTTGGCGTGGTGTTCACTACCCTTGACGTGGTGTTCACTACCACTGACATGGTGTTCACTACCCTTGACGTTGTGTTCACTACCCTTAGCGTGGGGTTCATTACCCTTGGCGTGGTGTGACTACCCTTAGCATGGTGTTCATTTCCCTTTGCATGGTGTTCACTACCCTTGACGTGGTGTTCACTACCTGTGGTGTGGTGTTCAGTACCCTTGACGTGGTGTTCACTATCCTTAGCGTGGTGTTCATTATCCTTAGCGTGGTGTTCACTAATATTGGTGTGGTGTTCACTATCCTTGGCATGTTGTTCACTACTCTTGGCATGTTGTTCACTACCATTGGCGTGGTGTTCCCTACCCTTAGTATGGTGTTCACTACCCATGGCGTAGTGTTCACTACCCTTGTCGTGGTGTTCACTACCCTTGACGTGGTGTTCACTACCCTTGACATTGTGTTTACTACCCTTGACGTGGTGTTCACTACCCTTTGTGTGGTGTTCACTCCTCTTGGCGTGGTGTTCACTACCATTAGCGTTGTGTTCACTACCTTTGGCTTGGTGTTCACTACCCTTGGCATGGAGTTCACTACCCTTAGCGTGGTGTTCACTACCCTTGGCGTGGTCTTCACTACCCTTGGCGCGGTCTTCACTACCCTTGGCGTGGTGTTCACTACCATTGGCAAGGTATTCACTACCCTTGGCATGGTGTTCACTACCCTTCGGGTGGTGTTCACGTCCCCTGGCGTGGTGTTCACTACTCCTGACGTGGTGTTTACTACCCTGGGCGTGGTGTTCACTACCCTTGGCTTGGTATTCACTACCTTTGGCTTGGTGTTCAATACCATTGGCTTGATGTTCACTACCCTTGGTGTGGTGTTCACTACCCTTGGCGTAATGTTCACTACTCTTGGAGTGGTGTTCACTTCCCATTATGTGGTGTTCACTACTCTTAGCGTGGTGTTCACTACCCTTCGTGTGTTGTTCACTACCCTTGGCGTGGTGTTCACTACCCCAAACGTGGTGTTCACTACCCTTAGTGTGGTGTTCACTTCCCTTAGCGTGGTGATCACTACCGTTGGCGTTGTCTTCACTACCCTTGGCATGGTGCTCACTGCCCTTGACGTGGGGTTCATTACTTTTGGCGTGGTGTTCACTACCTTTGGCATGGTGTTCATATCCCTTTGCATGGTGTTCACTACCCTTGGCGTGGTGTTCATTTCCCTTGACGTGGTGTTCACTACCAGTGGTGTGGTGTTCAGTACCCGTCGCCTGGTGTTCACTACCCTTAGCGTGGTGTTCACTAATTATGGCGTGGTGTTCACTACCCTTTGCATGTTGTTCACTACCCTTTGCATGATGTTCACTACCCTTTGCGTGGTGTTCCCTACCCTTAGCATGGTGTTCACTACCCGTGACGTGGTGTTCACTACACATGATGTGGTGTTCACTACCCGTGACGTGGTGTTCACTACCCTTGACGTGGTGTTCACTACCTGTGTTGTGGTGTTCAGTACCCTTCGCGTGGTGTTCACTACCCTTAGCGAGGTGTTCACTACTAATGGCGTGATGTTCACTACCGTTGGCATGTTGTTCACTGCCCTTGGCGTGGTGTTCACTACCCTTAGCATGGTGTTCACTACCCTTGGTGTGGTGTTCATTACCCTTAGCGTTTTGTTCACTACCCTTGGCGTGGTGTTCACTACACTTGGCGTGGTGTTCACTACCCTTAACGTCGTGTTCACTACCCTTGACGACATGTTCACTACCCTTTACGTAGTGTTCACTACCCTTGGCGTGGAATTCATTAACCTTGGCGTGGTGTTCACCACCCTTAGCGTGGTGTTCACTACCCTTGGCGTGGTGTTCACTACCCTTGGCATGGTGTTCACTACCCTCTGCGTGGTGTTCACTACCCTTGGCGTGGTCCTCACTACCCTTGGCGTGGTCTTCACTGCCCTTTGCGTGGTGTTCAGTACCATTGGCAAGGTGTTCACTACCCTTGGCATGGTGTTCACTACCCTTCGGGTGGTGTTCACGACCCCTGGCGTGGTGTTCACTACTCTTGACGTGGTGTTTACTACCCTGAGCGTGGTGTTCACTACCCTTGGCGTGGTGTTCACTACCCTTGGCTTGGAATTCACTGAACGTGGCGTGGTGTTCACTACCCATGGCATGGTGTTCACTACTCATGGCGTGGTGTTCACTACCTTTGGCTTGGTGTTCAATACCATTGGCATGGTGTTCACTACCCTTGACGTGGTGTTCACTACCTTTGGCTTGGTGTTCAATACCATTGGCATGATGTTCACTACCCTTGGCGTGGTGTTCACTACCCTTGGCGTAATGTTCACTACTCTTGGCGTGGTGTTCACTTCCCATTGTGTGGTGTTCACTACTCTTAGCGGTGTGTTCACTACCCTTCGTGTGTTGTTCACTACCCTTGGCGTGGTGTTCACTACCCCAAACCTGGTGTTCACTACCCTTAGTGTGGTGTTCACTACCCTTGGCGTGGTGTTCACTACCCTTAGCGTGGTGATCACTACCGTTGGCGTTGTGTTCACTACCCTTGGCGTGGCGTTTACTACCATTTGCATTTTGTTCACTACCCTTAACGTGGTGTTCATTACACTTGGCGTGGGGTTCATTACTTTTGGCGTGGTGTTCACTACCTTCTCATGGTGTTCGTTTCCCTTTGCATGGTGTTCACTACCCTTGGCATGGTGTTCATTACCCTTTACGTGGTGTTCACTACCAGTGGTGTGGTGCTCAGTACCCTTCGCCTGGTGTTCACTACCTTTAGCGTGGTGTTCACTACCCATGGCGTGGTGTTCACTACTCTTTGCATGTTGTTCACTACCCTTTGCGTGGTGTTCCCTACCCTTAGCATGGTGTTCACTACCCAAGGCGTAGTGTTCACTACCCTTGGCGTGGTGTTCACTACCCATGACGTGGTGTTCACTACCCGTGACGTGGTGTTTACTACCCTTGACGTGGTGTTCACTACCTGTGGTGTGGTGTTCACTACTAATGGCGTGATGTTTACTACTAATGGCGTGATGTTAATACCTTGGCATGTTGTTCACTACCGTTGGCGTGGTGTTCCCTATCTTTAGCACGGTGTTCATTACCCATAGCGTAGTGACCATAGCATGGTGTTCACTACCCATGTTT
The DNA here is from genome assembly GCF_020424385.1 of Procambarus clarkii. Classification (NCBI taxonomy): domain Eukaryota; kingdom Metazoa; phylum Arthropoda; class Malacostraca; order Decapoda; family Cambaridae; genus Procambarus; species Procambarus clarkii. Next base: position 107,870 of record NW_025567038.1, on the reverse strand, counting down.
TTCACTACCCTTTGCGTGGTGTTCCCTACCCTTAGCATGGTGTTCACTACCCTAGACATGGTGTTCACTACCCTTGACGTGGTGTTCACTACCCTTTGTGTGGTGTTCACTACCCTTGGCGTGGTGTTCACTACCCTTGGCGTGGTGTTCACTACCCCAAACGTGGTGTTCACTACCCTTAGTGTGGTGTTCACTTCCCTTAGCGTGGTGATCACTACCGTTGGCGTTGTCTTCACTACCCTTGGCATGGTGCTCACTACCCTTGACGTGGGGTTCATTACTTTTGGCGTGGTGTTCACTACCTTTGGCATGGTGTTCATTTCCCTTTGCATGGTGTTCACTACCCTTGGCGTGGTGTTCATTTCCCTTGACGTGGTGTTCACTACCAGTGGTGTGGTGTTCAGTACCCTTCGCCTGGTGTTCACTACCCTTAGCGTGGTGTTCACTAATTATGGCGTGGTGTTCACTACCCTATGCATGTTGTTCACTACCCTTTGCATGATGTTCACTACCCTTTGCGTGGTGTTCCCTACCCTTAGCATGGTGTTCACTACCCGTGACGTGGTGTTCACTACACATGATGTGGTGTTCACTACCCGTGACGTGGTGTTCACTACCCTTGACGTGGTGTTCACTACCTGTGTTGTGGTGTTCAGTACCCTTCGCGTGGTGTTCACTACCCTTAGCGAGGTGTTCACTACTAATGGCGTGATGTTCACTACCGTTGGCATGTTGTTCACTACCCTTGGCGTGGTGTTCACTACCCTTAGCATGGTGTTCAATACCCTTGGTGTGGTGTTCATTACCCTTAGCGTGGTGTTCACTACCCTTAACGTCGTGTTCACTACCCTTGACGACATGTTCACTACCCATTACGTAGTGTTCACTACCCTTGGCGTGGAATTCATTAACCTTGGCGTGGTGTTCACCACCCTTAGCGTGGTGTTCACTACCCTTGGCGTGGTGTTCACTACCCTTGGCATGGTGTTCACTACCCTCTGCGTGGTGTTCACTACCCTTGGCGTGGTCCTCACTACCCTTGGCGTGGTCTTCACTGCCCTTTGCGTGGTGTTCAGTACCATTGGCAAGGTGTTCACTACCCTTGGCATGGTGTTCACTACCCTTCGGGTGGTGTTCACGACCCCTGGCGTGGTGTTCACTACTCTTGACGTGGTGTTTACTACCCTGAGCGTGGTGTTCACTACCCTTGGCGTGGTGTTCACTACCCTTGGCTTGGAATTCACTGAACGTGGCGTGGTGTTCACTACCCATGGCATGGTGTTCACTACTCATGGCGTGGTGTTCACTACCTTTGGCTTGGTGTTCAATACCATTGGCATGGTGTTCACTACCCTTGACGTGGTGTTCACTACCTTTGGCTTGGTGTTCAATACCATTGGCATGATGTTCACTACCCTTGGCGTGGTGTTCACTACCCTTGGCATAATTTTCACTACTCTTGGCGTGGTGTTCACTTCCCATTGTGTGGTGTTCACAACTCTTAGCGGTGTGTTCACTGCCCTTCGTGTGTTGTTCACTACCCTTGGCGTGGTGTTCACTACCCCAAACTTGGTGTTCACTACCCTTAGTGTGGTGTTCACTACCCTTGGCGTGGTGTTCACTACCCTTAGCGTGGTGATCACTACCGTTGGCGTTGTGTTCACTACCCTTGGCGTGGCGTTTACTACCCTTTGCATTTTGTTCACTACCTTTAACGTGGTGTTTATTACACTTGGCGTGGGGTTCATTACTTTTGGCGTGGTGTTCACTACCTTCTCATGGTGTTCGTTTCCCTTTGCATGGTGTTCACTACTCTTTGCATGTTGTTCACTACCCTTTGCGTGGTGTTCCCTACCCTTAGCATGGTGTTCACTACCCAAGGCGTAGTGTTCACTACCCTTGGCGTGGTGTTCACTACCCATAACGTGGTGTTCACTACCCGTGACGTGGTGTTTACTACCCTTGACGTGGTGTTCACTACCTGTGGTGTGGTGTTCACTACTAATGGCGTGATGTTTACTACTAATGGCGTGATGTTAATACCTTGGCATGTTGTTCACTACCGTTGGCGTGGTGTTCCCTATCTTTAGCACGGTGTTCATTACCCATAGCGTATTGACCATAGCATGGTGTTCACTACCCATGTTTTTCACTACCCTTAGCGTGGTGTTCCCTACCCTTAGCATGGTGTTCACTACCCTAGACATGGTGTTCACTACCCTTGACGTGGTGTTCACTACCCTTTGTGTGGTGTTCACTACCCTTGGCGTGGTGTTCACTACCCTTAGCGTTGTGTTCACTACCCTTGGCGGGGTGTTCACTACACTTGGCGTGGTGTTCACTACCCTTAACGTGGTGTTCATTACCCTTGACGACATGTTCTCTACCCTTGGCGTGGTGTTCACTACCCTTGGCGTGGAGTTCATTAACCTTGGCGTGGTGTTCACCACCCTTAGCGTAGTGTTCATTACCCTTGGCATAGTGTTCACTACCCATGGCATGGTGTTCACTACCCATAGCGTGGTGTTCACTACCCATAGCGTGGTGTTCACTACCCTTGGCATGGTGTTCACTACCCTTGACGTGGTGTTCACTACCCTGGGTGTGGTGTTCACTACACTTGGCATGGTGTTCACTACCCTTGGCATAGTGATCAATACCCTTGGCGTGGTGTTCACTACCCTTGGCGTGGTGTTCACTACCCTTGGCGTGGTATACACTGAACATGGCGTGGTGTTCACTACCCATGGCATGGTGTTCACTACCCATTGCGTGGTGTTCACTACCCTTAGCGTGGTGTTCAATATCCTTGGCGATATGTTCATTACCATTGGCGTGGTTTTCACTACCTTTGGCTTGGTGTTCAATACCATTGGCTTGATGTTCACTACCCTTGGCGTGGTGTTCACTACCCTTGGCGTAATGTTCACTACTCTTGGCGTGGTGTTCACTTCCCATTGTGTGGTGTTCACTACCTGTGGTGTGGTGTTCACTACTAATGGCGTGATGTTTACTACTAATGGCGTGATGTTAATACCTTGGCATGTTGTTCACTACCGTTGGCGTGGTGTTCCCTATCTTTAGCACGGTGTTCATTACCCATAGCGTAGTGACCATAGCATGGTGTTCACTACCCATGTTTTTCACTACCCGTTGCGTGGTGTTCCCTACCCTTAGCATGGTGTTCACTACCCTAGACATGGTGTTCACTACCCTTGACGTGGTGTTCACTACCCTTTGTGTGGTGTTCACTACCCTTGGCGTGGTGTTCACTACCCTTGGCGTGGTGTTCACTACCCCAAACGTGGTGTTCACTACCCTTAGTGTGGTGTTCACTTCCCTTAGCGTGGTGATCACTACCGTTGGCGTTGTCTTCACTACCCTTGGCATGGTGCTCACTACCCTTGACGTGGGGTTCATTACTTTTGGCGTGGTGTTCACTACCTTTGGCATGGTGTTCATTTCCCTTTGCATGGTGTTCACTACCCTTGGCGTGGTGTTCATTACCCTTGACGTGGTGTTCACTACCAGTGGTGTGGTGTTCAGTACCCTTCGCCTGGTGTTCACTACCCTTAGCGTAGTGTTCAATAATTATGGCGTGGTGTTCACTACCCTTTGCATGTTGTTCACTACCCTTTTCATGTTGTTCACTACCCTTTGCGTGGTGTTCCCTACCCTTAGCATGGTGTTCACTACCCGTGACGTGGTGTTCACTACACATGACGTGGTGTTCACTACCCGTGACGTGGTGTTCACTACCCTTGACGTGGTGTTCACTACCTGTGTTGTGGTGTTCAGTACCCTTCGCGTGGTGTTCACTACCCTTAGCGAGGTGTTCACTACTAATGGCGTGATGTTCACTACCGTTGGCATGTTGTTCACTACCCTTGGCGTGGTGTTCACTACCCTTAGCATGGTGTTCAATACCCTTGGTGTGGTGTTCATTACCCTTAGCGTTTTGTTCACTACCCTTGGCGTGGTGTTCACTACACTTGGCGTGGTGTTCACTACCCTTAACGTCGTGTTCACTACCCTTGACGACATGTTCACTACCCTTTACGTAGTGTTCACTACCCTTGGCGTGGAATTCATTAACCTTGGCGTGGTGTTCACCACCCTTAGCGTGGTGTTCACTACCCTTGGCGTGGTGTTCACTACCCTTGGCATGGTGTTCACTACCCTCTGCGTGGTGTTCACTACCCTTGGCGTGGTCCTCACTACCCTTGGCGTGGTCTTCACTGCCCTTTGCGTGGTGTTCAGTACCATTGGCAAGGTGTTCACTACCCTTGGCATGGTGTTCACTACCCTTCGGGTGGTGTTCACGACCCCTGGCGTGGTGTTCACTACTCTTGACGTGGTGTTTACTACCCTGAGCGTGGTGTTCACTACCCTTGGCGTGGTGTTCACTACCCTTGGCTTGGAATTCACTGAACGTGGCGTGGTGTTCACTACCCATGGCATGGTGTTCACTACTCATGGCGTGGTGTTCACTACCTTTGGCTTGGTGTTCAATACCATTGGCATGGTGTTCACTACCCTTGACGTGGTGTTCACTACCTTTGGCTTGGTGTTCAATACCATTGGCATGATGTTCACTACCCTTAGCGTGGTGTTCACTACCCTTGGCATAATTTTCACTACTCTTGGCGTGGTGTTCACTTCCCATTGTGTGGTGTTCACAACTCTTAGCGGTGTGTTCACTGCCCTTCGTGTGTTGTTCACTACCCTTGGCGTGGTGTTCACTACCCCAAACTTGGTGTTCACTACCCTTAGTGTGGTGTTCACTACCCTTGGCGTGGTGTTCACTACCCTTAGCGTGGTGATCACTACCGTTGGCGTTGTGTTCACTACCCTTGGCGTGGCGTTTACTACCCTTTGCATTTTGTTCACTACCTTTAACGTGGTGTTTATTACACTTGGCGTGGGGTTCATTACTTTTGGCGTGGTGTTCACTACCTTCTCATGGTGTTCGTTTCCCTTTGCATGGTGTTCACTACTCTTTGCATGTTGTTCACTACCCTTTGCGTGGTGTTCCCTACCCTTAGCATGGTGTTCACTACCCAAGGCGTAGTGTTCACTACCCTTGGCGTGGTGTTCACTACCCATAACGTGGTGTTCACTACCCGTGACGTGGTGTTTACTACCCTTGACGTGGTGTTCACTACCTGTGGTGTGGTGTTCACTACTAATGGCGTGATGTTTACTACTAATGGCGTGATGTTAATACCTTGGCATGTTGTTCACTACCGTTGGCGTGGTGTTCCCTATCTTTAGCACGGTGTTCATTACCCATAGCGTATTGACCATAGCATGGTGTTCACTACCCATGTTTTTCACTACCCTTAGCGTGGTGTTCCCTACCCTTAGCATGGTGTTCACTACCCTAGACATGGTGTTCACTACCCTTGACGTGGTGTTCACTACCCTTTGTGTGGTGTTCACTACCCTTGGCGTGGTGTTCACTACCCTTAGCGTTGTGTTCACTACCCTTGGCGGGGTGTTCACTACACTTGGCGTGGTGTTCACTACCCTTAACGTGGTGTTCATTACCCTTGACGACATGTTCTCTACCCTTGGCGTGGTGTTCACTACCCTTGGCGTGGAGTTCATTAACCTTGGCGTGGTGTTCACCACCCTTAGCGTAGTGTTCATTACCCTTGGCATAGTGTTCACTACCCATGGCATGGTGTTCACTACCCATAGCGTGGTGTTCACTACCCATAGCGTGGTGTTCACTACCCTTGGCATGGTGTTCACTACCCTTGACGTGGTGTTCACTACCCTGGGTGTGGTGTTCACTACACTTGGCATGGTGTTCACTACCCTTGGCATAGTGATCAATACCCTTGGCGTGGTGTTCACTACCCTTGGCGTGGTGTTCACTACCCTTGGCGTGGTATACACTGAACATGGCGTGGTGTTCACTACCCATGGCATGGTGTTCACTACCCATTGCGTGGTGTTCACTACCCTTAGCGTGGTGTTCAATATCCTTGGCGATATGTTCATTACCATTGGCGTGGTTTTCACTACCTTTGGCTTGGTGTTCAATACCATTGGCTTGATATTCACTACCCTTGGCGTGGTGTTCACTACCCTTGGCGTAATGTTCACTACTCTTGGCGTGGTGTTCACTTCCCATTGTGTGGTGTTCACTACCTGTGGTGTGGTGTTCACTACTAATGGCGTGATGTTTACTACTAATGGCGTGATGTTAATACCTTGGCATGTTGTTCACTACCGTTGGCGTGGTGTTCCCTATCTTTAGCACGGTGTTCATTACCCATAGCGTAGTGACCATAGCATGGTGTTCACTACCCATGTTTTTCACTACCCGTTGCGTGGTGTTCCCTACCCTTAGCATGGTGTTCACTACCCTAGACATGGTGTTCACTACCCTTGACGTGGTGTTCACTACCCTTTGTGTGGTGTTCACTACCCTTGGCGTGGTGTTCACTACCCTTGGCGTGGTGTTCACTACCCCAAACGTGGTGTTCACTACCCTTAGTGTGGTGTTCACTTCCCTTAGCGTGGTGATCACTACCGTTGGCGTTGTCTTCACTACCCTTGGCATGGTGCTCACTACCCTTGACGTGGGGTTCATTACTTTTGGCGTGGTGTTCACTACCTTTGGCATGGTGTTCATTTCCCTTTGCATGGTGTTCACTACCCTTGGCGTGGTGTTCATTTCCCTTGACGTGGTGTTCACTACCAGTGGTGTGGTGTTCAGTACCCTTCGCCTGGTGTTCACTACCCTTAGCGTGGTGTTCACTAATTATGGCGTGGTGTTCACTACCCTATGCATGTTGTTCACTACCCTTTGCATGATGTTCACTACCCTTTGCGTGGTGTTCCCTACCCTTAGCATGGTGTTCACTACCCGTGACGTGGTGTTCACTACACATGACGTGGTGTTCACTACCCGTGACGTGGTGTTCACTACCCTTGACGTGGTGTTCACTACCTGTGTTGTGGTGTTCAGTACCCTTCGCGTGGTGTTCACTACCCTTAGCGAGGTGTTCACTACTAATGGCGTGATGTTCACTACCGTTGGCATGTTGTTCACTACCCTTGGCGTGGTGTTCACTACCCTTAGCATGGTGTTCAATACCCTTGGTGTGGTGTTCATTACCCTTAGCGTTTTGTTCACTACCCTTGGCGTGGTGTTCACTACACTTGGCGTGGTGTTCACTACCCTTAACGTCGTGTTCACTACCCTTGACGACATGTTCACTACCCTTTACGTAGTGTTCACTACCCTTGGCGTGGAATTCATTAACCTTGGCGTGGTGTTCACCACCCTTAGCGTGGTGTTCACTACCCTTGGCGTGGTGTTCACTACCCTTGGCATGGTGTTCACTACCCTCTGCGTGGTGTTCACTACCCTTGGCGTGGTCCTCACTACCCTTGGCGTGGTCTTCACTGCCCTTTGCGTGGTGTTCAGTACCATTGGCAAGGTGTTCACTACCCTTGGCATGGTGTTCACTACCCTTCGGGTGGTGTTCACGACCCCTGGCGTGGTGTTCACTACTCTTGACGTGGTGTTTACTACCCTGAGCGTGGTGTTCACTACCCTTGGCGTGGTGTTCACTACCCTTGGCTTGGAATTCACTGAACGTGGCGTGGTGTTCACTACCCATGGCATGGTGTTCACTACTCATGGCGTGGTGTTCACTACCTTTGGCTTGGTGTTCAATACCATTGGCATGGTGTTCACTACCCTTGACGTGGTGTTCACTACCTTTGGCTTGGTGTTCAATACCATTGGCATGATGTTCACTACCCTTGGCGTGGTGTTCACTACCCTTGGCGTAATGTTCACTACTCTTGGCGTGGTGTTCACTTCCCATTGTGTGGTGTTCACAACTCTTAGGGGTGTGTTCACTGCCCTTCGTGTGTTGTTCACTACCCTTGGCGTGGTGTTCACTACCCCAAACTTGGTGTTCACTACCCTTAGTGTGGTGTTCACTACCCTTGGCGTGGTGTTCACTACCCTTAGCGTGGTGATCACTACCGTTGGTGTTGTGTTCACTACCCTTGGCGTGGCGTTTACTACCCTTTGCATTTTGTTCACTACCTTTAACGTGGTGTTTATTACACTTGGCGTGGGGTTCATTACTTTTGGCGTGGTGTTCACTACCTTCTCATGGTGTTCGTTTCCCTTTGCATGGTGTTCACTACTCTTTGCATGTTGTTCACTACCCTTTGCGTGGTGTTCCCTACCCTTAGCATGGTGTTCACTACCCAAGGCGTAGTGTTCACTACCCTTGGCGTGGTGTTCACTACCCATAACGTGGTGTTCACTACCCGTGACGTGGTGTTTACTACCCTTGACGTGGTGTTCACTACCTGTGGTGTGGTGTTCACTACTAATGGCGTGATGTTTACTACTAATGGCGTGATGTTAATACCTTGGCATGTTGTTCACTACCGTTGGCGTGGTGTTCCCTATCTTTAGCACGGTGTTCATTACCCATAGCGTATTGACCATAGCATGGTGTTCACTACCCATGTTTTTCACTACCCTTTGCGTGGTGTTCCCTACCCTTAGCATGGTGTTCACTACCCTAGACATGGTGTTCACTACCCTTGACGTGGTGTTCACTACCCTTTGTGTGGTGTTCACTACCCTTGGCGTGGTGTTCACTACCCTTAGCGTTGTGTTCACTACCCTTGGCGGGGTGTTCACTACACTTGGCGTGGTGTTCACTACCCTTAACGTGGTGTTCATTACCCTTGACGACATGTTCTCTACCCTTGGCGTGGTGTTCACTACCCTTGGCGTGGAGTTCATTAACCTTGGCGTGGTGTTCACCACCCTTAGCGTAGTGTTCATTACCCTTGGCATGATCAATACCCTTGTGTTCACTACCCATGGCATGGTGTTCACTACCCATAGCGTGGTGTTCACTACCCATAGCGTGGTGTTCACTACCCTTGGCATGGTGTTCACTACCCTTGACGTGGTGTTCACTACCCTTGTGCGGCATGGTGTTCACTACCCTTCATAGTGATCAATACCATTGGCGTGGTGTTCACTACCTTGGCGTGGCACTACCCTGGTGTTCACTACCATTGGCACTACCCATGGCATGGTGTTCACTACCCTTGGCACTACCCTTAGCGTGGTGTTCACCTTGGCGATATGTTCCCATTGGCGTAATTTTCACTACCTTTGGCTTGGTGTTCAATACCATTGGTTGATATTCACTTCCCTTGGCGTGGTGTTCACTACCCTTGGCGTAATGTTCACTACTCTTGGCGTGGTGTTCACTTCCCATTGTGTGGTGTTCACTACTCTTAGCGTGGTGTTCACTACCATTCGTGTGTTGTTCACTACCCTTGGCGTGGTGTTCACTACCCCAAACTTGGTGTTCACTACCCTTAGTGTGGTGTTCACTACCCTTAGCGTGGTGATCACTACCGTTGGCGTTGTGTTTACTACCCTTGGCGTGGCGTTCACTACCCTTTGCATTTTGTTCACTACCCATAACGTGGTGTTCACTACCCTTGGCATGGTGTTCACTACCCTTGACGTGGTGTTCACTACTTTCGGCGTGGTGTTCACTACTCTTAGCATGTTGTTCACTACCCTTGGCATAGTGTTCACTACTCTTGGCGTGGTGTTCACTACCCTTTGCGTGGTGTTCACTACCCTTTGCGTGCTGTTCACTACCCTTGGCGTGGTGTTCACTACCCTTGACGTGGTGTTCACTACCCTTTCGTGGTGTTCACTACCCTTTGGCGTTGTGTTTACTACCCTTGATTTGGTGTTCACTGAACTTGGCGTGGTGTTCACTACCCTTAGCATGGTTTTCACTACCCTTAGTGTGGTGCTCACTACCTTTGGCGTGGTGTTACCACGCCAAAGGTAGTGGTAACAAGACGGTGCAGAGAGCCAGAATTTGGCTTTAAAATATGGCTGAAAGGCGAATTTGGGATGTTTGGGATATTTTGAAAACTGCAGGTGGTGAGGGGGGTTTGGGCAAAATGTGAGCCATCGCCGCTCTAAGTAATTGCCATATTTCCATTATAAAAAGCCGTAAATAAATAAATAAATATTCGTAATTTCAAACTGCGAATACGTGCAGACAGAAAGAATTTGGCTCCAAAATATGGCTCAAGCGTTGAATTAGAGATGTTTGGGATATTTTAAAAACTGCGGGGAGAGTTTGGGCAAAATATGATACATCGCCGCTCTCAGTAATTAGCATATTTTCGGTATAAAAAGTCGTAATTTTAAACTGCGAATACGTTCTGAGAGCCAGAATTTGGCTCTAAAATATGGCTCAAGGGTCGAATTAGGAATGTTTGGGATATTTTGAAAACTGTAGCGAGGGTTTGGGCAATATGTGACCGATCGCCGGTCTCAGTAATTGGCGTATTTTCGGTATAAAAAGTCATAATTTCAAACTGGGAATACGTGCAGATAGCCCGAATTTTGCTCCAAAATATGGCTAAAGCGTCGAATTTGAAATGTTTGGGATATTTTGAAAACTGCAGGGGGGGTTTGGGCAAAATGTGACCCATCTCCGCTCTCAGTAATTGGCATATATTCGGCATAAAAAGTCGTAATTTAAAACTGCGAATACGTGCAGAGAGCCAGAGTTAGACTTCAAAATATGGCTCAAGCGTTTAATTTTGGATGTTTAGGATATTTTGATAACTGCAAGGAAGGTTAGGGCAAAATGCGACCCATCGCCGCTTTCAGTAATTGGCATATTTTCGGTATAAAAAGTCGTAATTTCGAACTGCGAATACGTGCTGAAAGCCCGAATTAGGCTCCAAAATATGGCTCAAGCGTCGAATTTGGGATGCTTGGAATATTTTGAAAATTGGAGGGGGCGGGGGGAGGTTTGGACAAAATGTGACCAATCGCTGCTCTCAGTAATTGGCTTATTTTCGGAATAAAAAGTCGTAATTTCAAACTGCGAATACGTGCAGAGAGCAAGAATTTGGCTTTAAAATATTTCTGAAGGGCGAATTTGGGATGTTTGGGATTAACACGTAATTAATTGCAAATTAAAATTAAATACTTCATTTTAAATCAACTATTTGTACCTCGTTAAAATAGTGAGTAAGATATTGATTAGGAGAGAATTTCTGCTTTTATTGCATATTTCGACGTTTCAGCCAGATTAGAGCAGTTATACGAATTCAGAAAAAACGGAAATTCAGGAACATTTTAGGTAATTATAAAGAAAACACATTGATTTTTATCATTTGAATTGAAAAGATCGTTTTCACATGCCTTTTTAATGATCAAAATAATACGCAACCTCGCTCTATAATTTTAAGTAAAAATTCTCGAATTTGGTATTATAGTGACTTTTTTCACGTTTTCCATGTAGGGTGATTTTAGGTAAAAATGTTCGAACTTTCTAATATTTTGATACTACTTCATGTTGTCTCTCTATTTGTGATTTGGCCTACAAATCTTAACATTTCACATAATATTGCGTTTTTAAGCAAGTTTTCTTGCATTGTGCCTTGTACATAAAATCATCGAATTTAGCAAAACTTTGAGATTTTTCATCGTTGTTTCCTTTATGAGATTTCATCCAAATATCAACGATTTAGGCAATATTTTGCCGTTTTTTCCGCGTTTTCAAGCCATTTCGGTTTATTGCTATTAATTCAATAAATTTACGTTAAATATGATGCAATATGATGCGATGGAGGGAGCCGGTCGGCCGAGCGGACAGCAAGCTGAACTTGTTATCCTTTCGGTATAAAAAGTCGTTCGATCCCAGGCGCCGGCGAGAAAAAATGGGCAGAGTTTCTTTCACCCTATGCCCCTGTTACCTAGCAGTAAATTAGGAACCTGGGTGTTAGTCAGCTGCCACGGGCTGCTTCCTGGGGGTGGAGGCCTGGTCGAGGACCGGGCCGCGGGGACACTAAAAGCCCCGAAATCATCTCAAGATAAAATAACATGTAATTAATTGCAAATTAAAGTTAAATACTTCATTTTAAATCAACTATTTGTACCTCGATAAAATAGTGAGTAAGATATTGATTAGGAGAGATTTTCTGTTTTAATTGTATATTTCGACGTTTCAGCCGGATTAATGCGGTTTTACGAGTACCTCTTCTTTCGGTAATATAAACGGGAATTCAGGAACATTTTAGGTAATTCTAAAGAAAACACATTGATTTTTATCATTTGAATTGGAAACATCGTTTCCATATGCCTTTTTAATTATCAAAATAATAACCAACCTCGCTCTATGATTTTATGTAAAAATCTTCGAATTTGGTATTATATTGATTTTTTCACGTTTTTCATGTTGAGTGATTTTAGGTAAAAATGTTCGAATTTACTAATATTTTGATACTACTTCATGTTGTCCCACTATATGTGATTTGGCTAACAAATCTCAGAATTTCACATAATATTGCGTTTTTAAGCAAGTTTTCTTGCATTGTGCTTTGTACTTAATATCATCGAATTTAGCAACATTTTGAGGTTTTTCATCGTTGTTTCCTTTATGAGATTTCATCCAAATATCAACGATTTAGGCCATATTTGGCCGTTTTTCCACGTTTTCAAGCATTTTCGGTTTATTGCCGAAATTCATTAAATTTACGATAAATATGAAGCAAACACGTAATGAATTGCAAAAAAACCTTAAATATTTGATTTTCAATCAACTATTTGTAACTTGTTAAAATAGTGAGTCAAATATTGATTAAGAGAGATTTTCTTGGCATATCATATCTTTTTAGTAATTGGCATATTTTCGGTGTAAAAAGTCGTAATTTCAAACTGCGAATACAAGCAGAGAGCCAGAATTTGGCTCCAAATTATGCCTCATGGGTCGAATTTAGGATGTTTAGGATATTTTGAAAACTGCAGAGAGGGTTTGGACAAAAACAGTCTCCGTGGTGTAGTGGTAAGACACTCGCCTGGCGTTCCGCGAGCGCTATGTCATGGGTTCGTAACCTGGCCGGGGAGGATTTACTGGGCGCAATTCGTTAACTGTAGCCTCAGTTTAACGCAACAGTATAATGTGTACTTGGATGAAAAAACGATTCTTCGCGGCAGGGGATCGCATTCCAGGGACCTGCCCGAAACGCAATTTTCGTTTATAAACCGGCTGGTTTATAAACGAAAATAGCGAAAAAACTTTGTTTGGCTCCAAAATATGGCTCAAGGGTCGAACTTGGGACGTTTGGGATATTTTGAAAACTGTAAGTGGGTTTGGGCAAAAAGTGACCCATCGCCGCTCTCAGTAATTGGCATATTTTCGGAATAAAGAATCATAATTTCAAACTGCGAATACGTGTAGAGAGCCAGAATTTGGCTCCAAAATATGGCTCAAGCGTTGAATTGTGGATGTTTGGGATACTTTGAAAACTGCAGGGAGGGTTTGGGCAAAATGTGATCCATCGCCGCTCTCAGTAATTGGCATATTTTCGGTATAAAAAGTCTTAATTTCAAACTGCGAATAGGTGCTGAGAGCCAGAATTTGGCTCCAAAATATGGCTAAAGGATCGAATTTGGGATATTTTGAAAACTGTAAGTGGGTTTGGGCAAAATGTGACCCATCGCTGCTCTCAGTAATTGGCATATTTTCGGTTTAAAAAGTCGTAATTTCAAACGGCGAATACGTGCAGAGAGCCAAAATTTGGCTCCAAAATATGGCTTGAGGGTCGATTTTGGAATGCTTGGGATATTTTGAAAACTACAGGGGGGGTTTGGGCAAAATGTGACCCATCGCCGCTCTCAGTAATTTGTGTATTTTCGGTATAAAAAGTCGTAATTTCAAATTGCGAATACGTGCAGAGAGCTAGAATTTGGCTCCAAAATATGGCTCAAGAGTCGGATTTAGGATGTTTGGGATTTTTTTTTAAAACTGCAGGGGGGGGGGGGGCAAAATGTGACCCATCGCAGCTCTCAGAAATTGGCATATTTTCGGTATAAAAAGTCGTAATTTCAAACTGCGAATACGTGCAGATAGCCAGAATTTGGCTCCAAAATATGGCTCAAGGGTCGAATTTGGGACGTTTGGGATATCTTGAAAACTGTAAGTGGGTTTGGGCAAAATGTGACCCATCGCCGCTCTCAGTAATTGGCATATATTCGGTATAAAAATTCGTAATTTCAAACTGCGAATACGCGCAGTGAGCCAGAATTTTGCTCCAAAATATGGCTCAAGCGTCGAATTTGGGATGTTTGGGATATTTTGAAAACTGCAGTGTGGGTTTGGACAAAATGTGACACATCGCTGCTCTCAGTAATTGTCATATTTTCGGTATAAAAAGTCGTAATTTCAAACTGAGAATACGACTATAGAGCCAGATTTTGGCTCCACAATATGGCTAAAGGGTCGAATTTGGGATGTTTGGGATATTTTGAACACTGCAGTTGGAGTTTGGGCAAAATGTGACCCATCACCGCTCTCAGTAATTGGCATATTTACGGTATAAAAACTCGTAATTTCAAACTGCGGATACGTGCAGAGAGCCAGAATTTGGCTCAAAAATAATGGCTCAAGCGTCGAATATGGGATGTTTGGGATATTTTGAAAGCTGCAGGGTGGGTTTATGCAAAATGTGATGAATCGCCGCTTTCAGTAATTGGCATATTTTCGGTATAAAAATTCTTAATTTCAAACTGCAAATATGTGAAGAAAGCCAGAATTTGGCTCCAAAATATGGCCCTAGGGTCGAATTTGGAATGTTTGGGATATTTTGAAAACCCGGGGGGGGGGGGGGGTTTGGGCAAAATGTGACCCATCGCCGCTATCAGTAATTGGCATATTTTATTTTATATTTTCAAAATATTTCAAAATATCACAAACATCCCAAATTCGACCCTTGAGGCTTATTTTCGAGCCAAATTCAGAATCTATGTACGTATTCGCTGTTTGAAATTACTACTTTTTATACTGAAAATATGCCAATTTCAGAATGCAGCGATGGGTCACATTTTGCCGAAACCCCCTGCAGTTTGCAAAATATCACAAACACCCCAAATTTGATCCTTGAGCCATATTTTGGAGCCAAATTATGGCTCTCTGCATGTATTCGTAGTTTGAAATTACGACATTTTATATTGAAAATAAGTCAATTACTGTGAGCTGCGATAGGTCACATTTTGCCCAATCCCCCCTCCCTGCATTTTTCAAAATATCCCAAACATTCCAAATTCGACGCTTGAGCCATATTTTGGAGATAAATTCTGGCTCACTGCACGTATTCGCTGTTTGAAATTACGACTTTTTATACCAAAAATATGCCAAATACTGAGAGCGGCGATGGATCACATTTAGCCCAATCCCTCCCTGCAGTTTTCAAAATATCCCAAACATCCCAAATTCGACCCTTGAGCCATATTTTGGAGCCAAATTCTAGCTCTCTGCACATATTTTCTGGTTGAAATTACGACATTTTATACCGAAAATATGCCAATTACTGAAAGCAAGGATGGGTCACATTCTACCCCCCCCCCTTGCAGTTTTCAAAATATCCCAAACATCCCAAATTCGACGCTTGAGCCATATTTTGGAGCCAAATTCGGGCTCTCTGCACGTATTCGCAGTTTGAAATTACGTAATTTTATTCCGAAAATATACATATTACTGAGAGCGGCGAAGGATCACATTCTGCCCAAACCCTCCCTGCAGTTTTTAAAATATCCCAAACATCCCAAATTCGACACTTGAGCCACATTTTGGAGCCAAATTTTGGCTGTCTGCACGTATTCGCAGTTTAAAATTTCGACTTTTTATACCGAAAATATGCCAATTACTGAAAGCGGCGATGGATCACATTTTGCCCAAACCCTCCCTGCAGTTTTCAAAATATCCCAAACATCCCAAATTCAAAGCTTGAGCCATATTTTGAGCCAAATTCTGGCTCTCTACACGTATTCGCAGTTTGAAATTACAACTTTTTATACCGAAAATATGCCAAATACTGAGAGCGGCGATGGATCACATTTAGCCAAAACCCTCCCTGCAATTTTCAAAATATCCCAAACATCCCAAATTCGACCCTTGAGAATTATTTTGGAGCTAGATTCTAGCTCTCTGCACGTATTCGCAGTTTGAAATTACGAATTTTTATTCCGAAAATATGCCTATTACTGAAAACTACGATTAATCACATTTTGCCCTAACCCTCCCTGCAGTTTTCAAAATATCCCAAATATCCCAAATTCGACCCTTGAGTCATATTTTGGAGCCAAATTCTGGCTCTCTGCACATATTCGCAAGTTGAAATTACGACTTTTTATACCGAAAATATGCCAATTACTGAGAGCGGCGATGGATCAATTTTGGCCAAACCCTCCCTGCAGTTTTTGAAATATCCCAAACATCCCAAATTCCACACTTGAGCCTTATTTTCGAGCCAAATTCTGGCTCTCTACACTTATTCGCAGTTTGAAATTACGACTTTTTATACCGAAAATATGCCAGTTACTGAGAGCAGCGATGGGTCACATTTTGCCCAAACTCCCTGCAGTTTGCAAAATATCCTAAACATCCCAAATTCGACCCTTGAGCCATTATTTGGAGCCAAATTCTTGCTTTCTGCACGTATTCTCAGTTTGAAATTACGACTTTTTATACCGAAAATATTCCAGTTACTGAAAGCAGCGATGGATCACATTTTGCCCAAACCCTCCCTGCAGTTTTCAAAATATCCCAAACAACCCAAATTCGACCCTTGAGCCATATTTTGGAGCCAAATTCTCTCTCTCTGCACATATTCGTAGGTTGAAATTACGACATTTTATACCGAAAATATGCCAATTACTTAAAGCTACAATAGGTCACATTTTGCCCCCCTCCCCCTGCAGTTTTTAAAATATCCCAAACATTCCAAATTCGACTCCTGAGCCGTATTTTGGAGCCAAATTGTTACTCTCTGCACGTATTCGCTGTTTAAAATTACGATTTTTATACCGAAAATATGCCAAATACTCAGAGCGGCGATGGATCACATTTAGCCCAATCTCTCCCTGCAGTTTTCAAAATATCCTAAACATCCCAAATTCGACCCATGAGCAATATTTTGGAGCCAAATTCTAGCTCTCTGCACATATTTTCTGGTTGAAATTACGACATTTTATACCGAAAATATGCCAATTACTGAAAGCAGGGATGGGTCATATTTTACCCCCCCCCCTTGCAGTTTTCAAAATATCCCAAACATCCCAAATTCGACGCTTGAGCCATATTTTGGAGCCAAATTCTGGCTCTCTGCATGTATTCGCAGTTTGAAATTACGTCAATTTATACCGAATTATACCAGTAACTGAAAGTGGCGATGGATCACATTTTGCCCAAACCCTCCCTGCAGTTTTCAAAATATCCCAAATATCTCAAGTTCAACGCTTGAGCCATATTTTGCAGCCAAATTCTGGCTCTCTGCACAAATTCGCAGTTTGAAATTGCGACTTTTTATACTGAAAATATGCCAATTACTGAGAGAGGCGATGGGTCACATTTTGCCCAAACCTTCCCTGCAGTTTTCAAAATATCCCAAACATCCCAAATTCGACGCTTGAACCATATTTTGGAGCCAAATTCTGGCTCTCTGCACGTATTCGCAGTTTGAAATTACGGCTTTTTATACCGAAAATATGCCAATAACTGAGAACTGCGATGGATCACATTTTACCCAAACCCTTCCTGCAGTTTTCAAAATATCCAAAACATCCGAAATTCGACTCTTGAGCCCTATTTTGGAGCCAAATTCTGGCTCTCTGCACGTATTCGCAGTTTGAAATTACGACTTTTTATAACGAAAAAATGCCAATTACTTAAAACGGCGATTAGTCACATTTTGCCCAAACCCCCCCCCCCCTGCAGTTTTCAAAATATCCCAAACATTCCAAATTCGACCCTTGAGCCATATTTTGGAGCCAAATTCTGGCTCTCTGCACGTATTCGCAGTTTGAAATTACTTCATTTTATACCGAAATTATGCCAATTACTGAGTGCAGCGATGGGTCACATTTTACCCAAACGCCCCTGCAGTTTTCAAAATATCCCAAACATCCCAAATTCGACCCTTGAACCATATTTTGGAGCCAAATTCTGGCTCTCTACACGTTTTCGCAGTTTGAAATTACGACTTTTTATACCGAGAATATGCCAATATTCAGCGATGGGTCACATGGATGGAGAGCAGCGATGGGTCACATTTTGCCCAAACCCTACCTGCAGTTTTCAAAATATCCCAAACATCCCAAATTCCACCCTTGAACCATATTTTGGAGCCAAATTCTGGCTCTCTGCACATATTCGCAGGTTCAAATTATTTCATTTTATACCGAAAATATGTCAATTACTGAAAGCGACGATGGGTCACATTTTACCCAAACTCCACTACAGTTTTCAAATTATCCCAAACATCCCAAATTCGACCATTGATCTATATTTTGGAGCCAAATTCTGGCTCTCTGCACGTATTCGCAGTTTGAAATTACTACTTTTTATACTGAAATTATGCCAATTACTGAAAACGTCGATGGGTCACATTTTGCCCAAGCCCTCCCTGCAGTTTTCAAAATATCACAAACATCCCAAATTCGACCCTTGAGCCATATTTTGGAGCCAAATTCTGGCTCTCTGCACATATTCGCCGGTTGAAATTACGACATTTTATACCGAAAATATGCCAATTACTGAAAGCAGCGATGGGTCACATTTTACCCCCCCCCTGCAGTTTTCAAAATATCCCAAACATCCCAAATTCGACCCTTGAGCCATATTTTGGAGCCAAATTCGGGCTCTCTGCACGTATTCGCAGTTTGAAATTAGGTCATTTTATACCGAAAATATACATATTACTGAGAGAGGCGATGGGTCACATTTTGCCCAAACCCTCCGTGCAGTTTTCAAAATATTCCAAACATCCCAAATTCGACCCTTGAGTCTTATTTTGGAGCCAAATTCTGGCTCTCTGCACGTATTCGCAGTGTGAAATTACGACTTTTTATACCGAAAATATGCCAATTACTGAAAGTGGCGATGGATCACATTTTGCCCAAACACTTCATGCAGTTTTCAAAATACCAAAAACATCCTAAATTCAAAGCTTGAGCCATATTTGGAGCCAAATTCTGGCTCTCTACACGTATTCGCAGTTTGTAATTACGACTTTTTATACCGAAATATGCCAATTACTGAAAGCGGCGATGGATCACATTCTGCCCAAACCCTCTCTGCTGTTTTAAAAATATCCCAAACATCTCAAATTCGAGCCTAGATAATTATTTTGGAGCCAAATCCTGGCTCTCTGCACGTATTCGCAGTTTGAAATTACGACTTTTTATACCGAAAATATGCCAATTACTGAGAGCAGCGATGGGTCACATTTTGCCCAAACCCCCCTGCAGTTTTGAAAATATCTCAAACATCCCAAATTCGACCCTTGAGCCATATTTTGGAGCCAAATCCTGGCTCTCTGCACGTATTCGCAGTTTGAAATTACGACATTTTATACTGAAAATATGCCATTAACTGAAAGCAGCGATGGGTCACATTTCCCCCCCCCCCTCCCTGCAGTTTTCAAAATATCCCAAACATCCCAAATTCGACCCTTGAACCATATTTTGGAGCCAAATTCTGGCTCTCTACACGTATTCGCAGTATGAAATTACGACTTTTTATACCGAAAATATGACAATTACTGAGTGCAGCGATGGGTCACATTTTCCCCAAACCCTTCCTGCATTTTTCAAAATATCCCAAACATCCCAAATTCGACCCTTGAACCATATTTTGGAGCCAAATTCTGGCTCTCTGCACATATTCGCAGGTTCAAATTATTTCATTTTATACCGAAAATATGTCAATTACTGAAAGGGACGATGGGTCACATTTTACACAAACTCCTCTACAGTTTTCAAATTATCCCAAACATCCCAAATTCGACAAATTGAGCTATATTTTGGAGCCAAATTCTGGCTCTCTGCACGTATTCGCAGTTTGAAATTACTACTTTTTATACTGAAATTATGCCAATTACTGAAAACGTCGATGGGTCACATTTTGGCCAAACCCCCCTGCAGATTGTAAAATATCCCAAACAACCCAAATTCGACCTTTGAGCCATATTTTGTGGCCAAATTCTGGCTTTCTGCACGTTTTCGCAGTTTGAAATTATGACAGTTTATACTAAAAATATGCTAATTACTGAAAGCAGCGATGGATCACATTTTGCCCAAACCCTCCCTGCAGTTTTCAAAATATCCCAAACATCCCAAATTCGACCCTTGAGCCATATTTTGGAGCCAATTTCTGGCTCTCTGCACATATTCGCCGGTTGAAATTACGACATTTTATACCGAAAATATGCCAATTACTGAGAGCAGCGATGGGTCACATTTTGCCCCCTCCCTGCAGTTTGCAAAATATCCTAAACATCCCAAATTCGACCCTTGAGCCATTATTTGGAGCCAAATTCTTGCTTTCTGCACGTATTAGCAGTTTGAAATTACGACTTTTTATACCGAAAATATTCCAGTTACTGAAAGCAGCGATGGATCACATTTTGCCCAAATCCTCCCTGCAGTTTTCAAAATATCCCAAACAACTCAAATTCGGCCCTTGAGCCATATTTTGGAGCCAAATTCTCTCTCTCTGCACATATTCGTAGGTTGAAATTACGACATTTTATTCCGAAAATATGCCAATTACTTAAAGCTACAATGGGTCAAATTTTGCCCCCCTCCCCCTGCAGTTTTTAAAATATCCCAAACATTCCAAATTCGACTCCAAAGCCGTATTTGGAGCCAAATTCTGGCTCTCTGCACGTATTCGCTGTTTGAAATTACGACTTTTTATACCGAAAATATGCCAAATACTGACAACGGCGATGGATCACATTTAGCCCAATCCCTCTCTGCAGTTTTCAAAATATCCCAAACATCCCAAATTCGACCCTTGAGCCATATTTTGGAGCCAAATTCTAGCTCTCTGTACATATTTTCTGGTTGAAATTACGATATTTTATACCGAAAATATGCCAATTACTGAAAGCAGGGATGGGTCACATTTTACCCCCCCCCCCCTTTGCAGTTTTCAAAATACCCAAACATCCCAAATTCGACGCTTGAGCCATATTTTGGAGCCAAATTCGGGCTCTCTGCACGTATTCGCAGTTTGAAATTACGTCATTTTATACCGAAAACATACATATTACTGAGAGCGGCGATGGATCACATTCTGCCCAAACCCTCCCTGCAGTTTTTAAAATATCCCAAACATCCTAAATTTGACGCTTGAGCCATATTTTGGAGCCAAATTCTGGCTCTCTGCACATATTCGCCGTTTGAATTTACGACTTTTTATACCGAAAATATGCCAAATACTGAAAGCGGTGATGGATCACATTCTGCCCAAACCCTCCCTGCAGTTTTCAAAAATATCCCAAACATCCCAAATTCAAAGCTAGAGCCATATTTTGGAGCGAAATTCTGGCTCTCTGCACGTATTCGCAGTTTGAAATTACGACTTTTTATACCGAAAATATGCCATTAACTGAAAGCAGCGATGGGTCACATTTTGCCCCCCCCTCCCTGCAGTTTTCAAAATATCCCAAACATCCCAAATTCGACCCTTGAACCATATTTTGGAGCCAAATTCTGGCTCTCTACACGTATTCGCAGTTTGAAATCACGACTTTTTATACCGAAAATATGCCAATTACTGAGAGCAGCGATGGGTCACATTTTGCCCAAACCCTACCTGCAGTTTTCAAAATATCCCAAACATCCCAAATTCCACCCTTGAACCATATTTTGGAGCCAAATTCTGGCTCTCTGCACATATTCGCAGGTTCAAATTATTTCATTTTATACCGAAAATATGTCAATTACTGAAAGCGACGATGGGTCACATTTTACCCAAACTCCTCTACAGTTTTCAAATTATCCCAAACATCCCAAATTCGACCATTGATCTATATTTTGGAGCCAAATTCTGGCTCTCTGCACGTATTCGCAGTTTGAAATTACTACTTTTTATACTGAAATTATGCCAATTACTGAAAACGTCGATGGGTCACATTTTGGCCAAACCCCCCTGCAGATTGTAAAATATCCCAAACAACCCAAATTCGACCTTTGAGCCATATTTTGTGGCCAAATTCTGGCTTTCTGAACGTTGTCGCAGTTTGAAATTATGACATTTTATACTAAAAATATGCTAATTACTGAAAGCAGCGATGGATCACATTTGGCCCAATCCCTCCCTGCAGTTTTCAAAATATCACAAACATTCCAAATTCGACCCTTGAGCCATATTTTGGAGCCAAATTCTGGTTCTCTGCACATATTCGCCGGTTGAAATTACGACATTTTATACCGAAAATATGCCAATTACTGAAAGCAGCAATGGGTCACATTTTACCCCCCCCCCCCCTGCAGTTTTCAAAATATCCCAAACATCCCAAATTCGACGCTTGAGCCATATTTTGGAGCCAAATTCGGGCTCTCTGCACGTATTCGCAGTTTGAAATTAGGTCATTTTATACCGAAAATATACATATTACTGAGAGCGGCGATGAATCACATTTGGCCCAAACCCTCCTTGCAGTTTTCAAAATATCCCAAGCATCCCAAATTCGACCCTTGAGCCCTATTTTGGAGCCAAATTCTGGCTCTCTGCTCGTATTCGCAGTGTGAAATTACGACTTTTTATACCGAAAATATGCCAATTACTGAAAGTAGCGATGGATCTCATTTTGCCCAAACACTTCATGCAGTTTTCAAAATACCAAAAACATCCTAAATTCAAAGCTTGAGCCATATTTTGGAGCCAAATTCTGGCTCTCTGCACGTATTCGCAGTTTGAAATTACGACTTTTTATACCGAAATGTGCCAATTACTGAAAACGATGATGGATCACATGCTGCCCAAACCCTCTCTGCAGTTTTAAAAATATCCCAAACATCTCAAATTCGAACCTAGATAATTATTTTGTAGCCAAATCCTGGCTCTCTGCACGTATTCGCAGTTTGAAATTACGACTTTTTATACCGAAAATACGCCAATTACTGAGAGCAGCGATGGATCACATTTTGCCTAAACCCCCTTCAGTTTTGAAAATATCCCAAACATCCCAAATTCGACCCTTGAGCCATATTTTGGAGCCAAATTCTGTCTCTCTGCACGTATTCGCAGTTTGAAATTACGACATTTTATACTGAAAATATGCCATTAACTGAAAGCAGCGATTGGTCACATTTTGCCCCCCCCCCCTCCTGCAGTTTTCAAAATATCCCAAACATCCCAAATTCGACCCTTGAACCATATTTTGGAGCCAAATTCTGGCTCTCTACACGTATTCGCAGTTTGAAATTACGACTATTTATACCGAAAATATGACAATTACTGAGTGCAGCGATGGGTCACATTTTGCCCAAACCCTTCCTGCAGTTTTCAAAATATCCCAAACATCCCAAATTCGACCCTTGAACCATATTTTGGAGCCAAATTCTGGCTCTCTACACGTATTCGCAGTTTGAAATTACGACTTTTTATACCGAAAATATGCCAATTACTGAGAGCAGCGATCGGTCACATTTTGCCCAAACCCTACCTGCAGTTTTCAAAATATCCCAAACATCCCAAATTCGACCCTTGAACCATATTTTGGAGCCAAATTCTGGCTCTCTGCACATATTCGCAGGTTCAAATTATTTCATTTTATACCGAAAATATGTCAATTACTGAAAGGACGATGGGTCACATTTTACACAAACTCCTCTACAGTTTTCAAATTATCCCAAACATCCCAAATTCGACCATTGAGCTATATTTTGGAGCCAAATTCTGGACTCTCTGCACGTATTCGCAGTTTGAAATTACTACTTTTTATACTGAAATTATGCCAATTACTGAAAACGTCGATGGGTCACATTTTGGCCAAACCCCCCTGCAGATTGTAAAATATCCCAAACAACCCAAATTCGACCTTTGAGCCATATTTTGTGGCCAAATTCTAGCTTTCTGCACGTTTCGCTGTTTGAAATTATGACAGTTTATACTAAAAATATGCTAATTACTGAAAGCAGCGATGGATCACATTTTGCCCAAACCCTCCCTGCAGTTTTCAAAATATCCCAAACATCCCAAATTCGACCCTTGAGCCATATTTTGGAGCCAATTTCTGGCTCTCTGCACATATTCGCCGGTTGAAATTACGACATTTTATGCCGAAAATATGCCAATTACTGAAAGCAGCAATGGGTCACATTTTACCCCCCCCTCTGCAGTTTTCAAAATATCCCAAACATCCCAAATTCGACCCTTGAACCATATTTGGAGCCAAATTCTGTCTCTCTACACGTATTCGCAATTTGAAATTACGACTTTTTATACCGAAAATATGCCAGTTACTGAGAGCAGCGATGGGTCACATTTTGCCCAAACTCCCTGCAGTTTGCAAAATATCCTAAACATCCCAAATTCGACCCTTGAGCCATTATTTGGAGCCAAATTCTTGCTTTCTCCACGTATTCTCAGTTTGAAATTACGACTTTTTATACCGAAAATATGCCAATTACTTAAAGCTACAATGGGTCACATTTTGCACCCCTCCCCCTGCAGTTTTTAAAATATCCCAAACATTCCAAACTCGACTCCAAAGCCGTATTTTGGAGCCAAATTCTGGCTCTCTGCACGTATTCGCTGTTTGAAATTACGACTTTTTATACCGAAAATATGCCAAATACTGAGAACGGCGATGGATCACATTTAGCCCAATCCCTCTCTGCAGTTTTCAAAATATCCCAAACATCCCAAATTCGACCCTTGAGCCATATTTTGGAGCCAAATTCTAGCTCTCTGTACATATTTTCTGGTTGAAATTACGATATTTTATACCGAAAATATGCCAATTACTGAAAGCAGGGATGGGTCACATTTTACCCCCCCCCCCCTTTGCAGTTTTCAAAATACCCCAAACATCCCAAATTCGACGCTTGAGCCATATTTTGGAGCCAAATTCGGGCTCTCTGCACGTATTCGCAGTTTGAAATTACGTCATTTTATACCGAAAACATACATATTACTGAGAGCGGCGATGGATCACATTCTGCCCAAAACCCTCCCTGCAGTTTTAAAATATCCCAAACATCCCAAATTTGACGCTTGAGCCATATTTGGAGCCAAATTCTGGCTCTCTGCACATATTCGCCGTTTGAATTTACGACTTTTTATACCGAAAATATGCCAAATACTGAAAGCGGCGATGGATCACATTCAGCCCAAACCCTCCCTGCAGTTTTCAAAAATATCCTCAAACATCCCAAATTCAAAGCTTGAGCCATATTTTGGAGCGAAATTCTGGCTCTCTGCACGTATTCGCAGTTTGAAATTACGACTTTTTATACCGAAAATATGCCAATACTGAGAGCGGCTATGGATCAATTTGGCCAAACCCTCCCTGCAGTTTTCGAAATATCCCAAACATCCCAAATTCCACACTTGAGCCTTATTTTCGAGCCAAATTCTGGCTCTCTACACGTATTAGCAGTTTGAAATTACGACTTTTTATACCGAAAATATGCCAATTACTGAGAGCAGCGATCGGTCACATTTTGCCCAAACCCTACCTGCAGTTTTCAAAATATCCCAAACATCCCAAATTCGACCCTTGAACCATATTTTGGAGCCAAATTCTGGCTCTCTGCACATATTCGCAGGTTCAAATTATTTCATTTTATTCCGAAAATATTTCAATTACTGAAAGGGACGATGTGTCACATTTTACACAAACTCCTCTACAGTTTTCAAATTATCCAAACATCCCAAATTCGACCATTGAGCTATATTTTGGAGCCAAATTCTGGCTCTCTGCACGTATTCGCAGTTTGAAATTACTACTTTTATACTGAAATTATGCCAATTACTGAAAACGTCGATGGGTCACATTTTGGCCAAACCCCCCTGCAGATTGTAAAATATCCCAAACAACCCAAATTCGAACTTTGAGCCATATTTTGTGGCCAAATTCTGGCTTTCTGCACGTTTTCGCAGTTTGAAATTATGACAGTTTATACTAAAAATATGCTAATTACTGAAAGCAGCGATGGATCACAATTTGCCCAAACCCTCCCTGCAGTTTTCAAAATATCCCAAACATCCCAAATTCGACCCTTGAGCCATATTTTGGAGCCAATTTCTGGCTCTCTGCACATATTCGCCGGTTGAAATTACGACATTTTATGCCGAAAATATGCCAATTACTGAAAGCAGCAATGGGTCACATTTTACCCCCCCCTGCAGTTTTCAAAATATCCCAAACATCCCAAATTCGACCCTTGAACCATATTTTGGAGCCAAATTCTGGATCTCTACACGTATTCGCAGTTTGAAATTACGACTTTTTATACCGAAAATATGCCAGTTACTGAGAGCAGCGATGGGTCACATTTTTCCCAAACTCCCTGCAGTTTGCAAAATATCCCAAAGATCCCAAATTCGAACCTTGAGCCATTATTTGGAGCCAAATTCTTGATTTCTGCACGTATTCTCAGTTTGAAATTACGACTTTTTATACCGAAAATATTCCAGTTACTGAAAGCAACGATGGATCACATTTTGCCCAAACCCTCCCTGCAGTTTTCAAAATATCCCAAACAACCCAAATTCGACCCTTGAGCCATATTTTGGAGCCAAATTCTCTCTCTCTGCACATATTCGTAGGTTGAAATTACGACATTTTATTCCGAAAATATGCTAATTACTTAAAGCTGCAATGGGTCACATTTTGTCCCCTCCCCCCTGCAGTTTTTAAAATATCCCAAACATTCCAAATTCGACTCCTGAGCCGTATTTTGGAGCCAAATTCTGGCTCTCTGCACGTGTTCGCTGTTTGAAATTACGACTTTTTATACCGAAAATATGCCAAATACTGAGAACGGCGATGGATCACATTTAGCCCAATCCCTCTCTGCAGTTTTCAAAATATCCCAAACATCCCAAATTCGACCCTTGAGCCATATTTTGGAGCCAAATTCTAGCTCTCTGTACATATTTTCTGGTTGAAATTACGATATTTTATACCGAAAATATGCCAATTACTGAAACAGGGATGGGTCACATTTTACCCCCCCCCCCTTTTGCAGTTTTCAAAATACCCCAAACATCCCAAATTCGACGCTTGAGCCATATTTTGGAGCCAAATTCGGGCTCTCTGCACGTATTCGCAGTTTGAAATTACGTCATTTTATACCGAAAACATACATATTACTGAGAGCGGCGATGGATCACATTCTGCCCAAACCCTCCCTGCAGTTTTAAAATATCCCAAACATCCCAAATTTGACGCTTGAGCTATATTTTGGAGCCAAATTCTGGCTCTCTGCACATATTCGCCGTTTGAATTTACGACTTTTTATACCGAAAATATGCCAAATACTGAAAGCGGCGATGGATCACATTCTGCCCAAACCCTCCCTGCAGTTTTTAAAATATCCCAAACATCCCAAATTCAAAGCTTGAGCCATATTTTGGAGCGAAATTCTGGCTCTCTGCACGTATTCGCAGTTTGAAATTACGACTTTTTATACCGAAAATATGCCATAACTGAAAGCAGCGATGGGTCACATTTTGCCCCCCCCCCCCTGCAGTTTTCAAAATATCCCAAACATCCCAAATTCGACCATTGAACAATATTTTGGAGCCAAATTCTGGCTCTCTACACGTATTCGCAGTTTGAAATTACGACTTTTTATACCGAAAATATGCAATTACTGAGTGCAGCGATGGGTCACATTTTGCCCAAACCTTCCTGCAGTTTTCAAAATATCCCAAACATCCCAAATTCGACCCTTGAACCATATTTTGGAGCCAAATTCTGGCTCTCTACACGTATTCGCAGTTTGAAATTACGACTTTTTATACCGAAAATATGCCAATTACTGAAAGGGACGATGGGTCACATTTTGCCCAAACTCCTCTGCAGTTTTCAAATTATCCCAAACATCCCAAATTCGACCATTGAGCTATATTTTGGAGCCAAATTCTGGCTCTCTGCACGTATTCGCAGTTTGAAATTACTACTTTTTATACTGAAATTATGCCAATTACTGAAAACGGCGATGGGTCACATTTTGGCCAAACCCCCTGCAGATTTAAAAATATCCCAAACAACCCAAATTCGACCCTTGAGCCATATTTTGGGCCAAATTCTGGCTCTCTGCACGTTTCGCAGTTTGAAATTATGAGATTTTATACTAAAATATGCTAATTACTGAAAGCAGCGATGGATCACATTTTGCGCAAACCCTCCCTGCAGGTTTTCAAAATATCCCAAACATCCCAAATTCGACCCTTGAGCCATATTTTGGAGCCAAATTTCTGGCTCTCTGCACATATTCGCAGTTTGAAATTACGATTTTTATACCGAAAATATGCCAATTACTGAAAGCAGCGATGGGTCACATTTAACCCCCCCTGCAGTTTTCAAAATATCCCAAACATCCCAAATTCGACCCTTGAACCATATTTTGGAGCCAAATTCTGGCTCTCTCTGCACGTATTCGCAGTTTGAAATTACGACTTTTTATACCGAAAATATGCCAATTACTGAAAGGGACGATGGGTCACATTTTACACAAACTCCTCTACAGTTTTCAAATTATCGCAAACATCCCAAATTCGACCATTGAGCTATATTTTGGAGCCAAATTCTGGCTCTCTGCACGTATTCGCAGTTTGAAATTACTACTTTTTATACTGAAATTATGCCAATTACTGAGAGCAGCGATGGGTCACATTTTGCCCAAACCCTTCCTGCAGTTTTCAAAATATCCCAAACATCCCAAATTCGACCCTTGAGCCATATTTTGGAGCCAAATTCTGGCTCTCTACATATTCGCAGTTTGAAATTACGACTTTTTATACCGAAAATATGCCAATACTGAGAGCAGCGATGGGTCACATTTTGCCCCAACCCTCCTGCAGTTTTCAAAATATCCCAAACATCCCAAATTCGACCCTTGAGCCATATTTTGGAGCCAAATTCTGGCTCTCTGCACGTATTCGCAGTTTGAAATTACGTTTTTATACCGAAATATGCCAATTACTGAGAGGGCGATGGGTCACATTTTGCCCAAACCTCCCTGCAGTTTTCAAAATATCCCAAACATCCCAAATTCGACCCTTGAGCCATATTTTGGAGCCAAATTCTGGCTCTCTGCACGTATTCGCAGTTTGAAATTACGACTTTTTATACCGAAAATATGCCAATTACTGAAAGCGGCGATGGGTCACATTTTGCCCAAACCCCCCTGCAGTTTTCAAAATATCCCAAACATCCCAAATTCGACCCTTGAGCCATATTTTGGAGCCAAATTCTGGCTCTCTGCACGTATTCGCAGTTTGAAATTACGACTTTTTATACCGAAAATATGCCAATTACTGAAAGCGGCGATGGGTCACATTTTGCCCAAACCCCCCTGCAGTTTTCAAAATATCCCAAACATCCCAAATTCGACCCTTGAGCCATATTTTGGAGCCAAATTCTGGCTCTCTGCACGTATTCGCAGTTTGAAATTACGACTTTTTATACCGAAAATATGCCAATTACTGAAAGCAGCGATGGATCACATTTTGCCCAAACCCTCCCTGCAGTTTTCAAAATATCCCAAACATCCCAAATTCGACCCTTGAGCCATATTTTGGAGCCAAATTCTGGCTCTCTGCACGTATTCGCAGTTTGAAATTACGACTTTTTATACCGAAAATATGCCAATTACTGAAAGCAGCGATGGGTCACATTTTGCCCAAACCCCCCTGCAGTTTTCAAAATATCCCAAACATCCCAAATTCGACCCTTGAGCCATATTTTGGAGCCAAATTCTGGCTCTCTGCACGTATTCGCAGTTTGAAATTACGACATTTTATACCAAAAATATGCCAATTACTGAGAGCAGCGATGGGTCACATTTTGCCCAAACCCTCCCTGCAGTTTTCAAAATATCCCAAACATCCCAAATTCGACCCTTGAGCCATATTTTGAAGCAAAATTCTGGCTCACTGCACGTATTCGCAGTTTGAAATTACGACTTTTTATACCGAAAATATGCCAATTACTGAAAGCAGCGATGGATCACATTTTGCCCAAACCCTCCCTGCAGTTTTCAAAATATCCCAAACATCCCAAATTCGACCCTTGAGCCATATTTTGGAGCCAAATTCTGGCTCTCTGCACGTATTCGCAGTTTGAAATTACGACTTTTTATACCGAAAATATGCCAATTACTGAAAGCAGCGATGGGTCACATTTTGCCCAAACCCCCCTGCAGTTTTCAAAATATCCCAAACATCCCAAATTCGACCCTTGAGCCATATTTTGGAGCCAAATTCTGGCTCTCTGCACGTATTCGCAGTTTGAAATTACGATTTTTATACCGAAAATATGCCAATTACTGAGAAGCGGCGATGGATCACATTTTGCCCAAACCCTCCCTGCAGTTTTCAAAATATCCCAAACATCCCAAATTCGACCCTTGAGCCATATTTTGGAGCCAAATTCTGGCTCTCTGCACGTATTCGCAGTTTGAAATTACGACATTTTATACCGAAAATATGCCAATTACTGAAAGCAGGCGATGGGTCACATTTTGCCCAAACCCCCCCTGCAGTTTTCAAAATATCCCAAACATCCCAAATTCGACCCTTGAGCCATATTTTGGAGCCAAATTCTGGCTCTCTGCACGTATTCGCAGTTTGAAATTACGACTTTTTATACCGAAAATATGCCAATTACTGAAAGCAGCGATGGATCACATTTTGCCCAAACCCTCCCTGCAGTTTTCAAAATATCCCAAACATCCCAAATTCGACGCTTGAGCCATATTTTGGAGCCAAATTCTGGCTCTCTGCACGTATTCGCAGTTTGAAATTACGACTTTTTATACCGAAAATATGCCAATTACTGAGAGCGGCGATGGGTCACATTTTGCCCAAACCCTCCCTGCAGTTTTCAAAATATCCCAAACATCCCAAATTCGACCCTTGAGCCATATTTTGGAGCCAAATTCTGGCTCTCTGCACGTATTCGCAGTTTGAAATTACGACTTTTTATACCGAAAATATGCCAATTACTGAGAGCGGCGATGGATCACATTTTGCCCAAACCCCCCCTGCAGTTTTCAAAATATCCCAAACATCCCAAATTCGACCCTTGAGCCATATTTTGGAGCCAAATTCTGGCTCTCTGCACGTATTCGCAGTTTGAAATTACGACTTTTTATACCGAAAATATGCCAATTACTGAGAGCGGCGATGGGTCACATTTTGCCCAAACCCCCCCTGCAGTTTTCAAAATATCCCAAACATCCCAAATTCGACCCTTGAGCCATATTTTGGAGCCAAATTCTGGCTCTCTGCACGTATTCGCAGTTTGAAATTACGACTTTTTATACCGAAAATATGCCAATTACTGAGAGCAGCGATGGGTCACATTTTGCCCAAACCCCCCTGCAGTTTTCAAAATATCCCAAACATCCCAAATTCGACCCTTGAGCCATATTTTGGAGCCAAATTCTGGCTCTCTGCACGTATTCGCAGTTTGAAATTACGACTTTTTATACCGAAAATATGCCAATTACTGAAAGCAGCGATGGGTCACATTTTACCCCCCCCTGCAGTTTTCAAAATATCCCAAACATCCAAATTCGACCCTTGAGCCATATTTTGGAGCCAAATTCTGGCTCTCTGCACGTATTCGCAGTTTGAAATTACGACTTTTATACCGAAAATATGCCAATTACTGAAAGCAGCGATGGGTCACATTTTGCCCAACCCTCCCTGCAGTTTTCAAAATATCCCAAACATCCCAAATTCGACCTTGAGCCATATTTTGGAGCCAAATTCTGGCTCTCTGCACGTATTCGCAGTTTGAAATTACGACTTTTTTATACCGAAAATATCCAATTACTGAAAGCAGCGATGGATCACATTTTGCCCAAACCCTCCCTGCAGTTTTCAAAATATCCCAAACATCCCAAATTCGACCCTTGAGCCATATTTTGGAGCCAAATTCTGGCTCTCTGCACGTATTCGCAGGTTGAAATTACGACATTTTATACCGAAAATATGCCAATTACTTAGAGCAGCGATGGGTCACATTTTGCCCAAACTCCCCTGCAGTTTGCAAAAATATCCCAAACATCCAAATTCGACCCTTGAGCCATATTTTGGAGCCAAATTCTTGCTCTCTGCACGTATTCTCAGTTTGAAATTACGACTTTTTATACCGAAAATATGCCAATTACTTAGAGCGGCGATGGGTCACATTTTGCACCCCTCCTCCTGCAGTTTTTAAAATATCCCAAACATTCCAAATTCGACCCTTGAGCCATATTTTGGAGCCAAATTCTGGCTCTCTGCACATATTCGCTGGTTGAAATTACGACATTTTATACCGAAAAATATGCCAAATACTGAAAGCAGGGATGGGTCACATTTTACCCCCCCCCTCCTTGCAGTTTTCAAAATATCCCAAACATCCCAAATTCGACGCTTGAGCCATATTTTGGAGCCAAATTCTGGCTCTTCTACACTTATTCGCAGTTTGAAATTACGACATTTTATACCGAAAATATGCCAATTACTGAGAGCAGGGAGGGGTCACATTTTGCCCCCCCCCTCTTTGCAGTTTTTAAAATATCCACAAACATCCCAAATTCGACGCTTGAGCCATATTTTGGAGCCAAATTCGGGCTCTCTGCACGTATTCGCCGTTTGAAATTACGTCATTTTATACCGAAAAAATGTCATATTACTGAGAGCGGCGATGGATCACATTTTACCAAAACCTCCCTGCAGTTTTTCAAAATATCCCAAACATCCCAAATTCGACCCTTGAGCCATATTTTGGAGCCAAATTCTGGCTCTCTGCAACGTATTCGCCGTTTGAAATTACGACTTTTTATACCGAAAATATGCCAATTACTGAAAGCGGCGATGGATCACATTTTGCCACCCCCCCCTCCCTGCAGTTTTAAAAATATCCCAAACATCCCAAATTCGAACCTTGAGCCATATTTTGGAGCCAAATTCTGGCTCTCTGCACGTATTCGCAGTTTGAAATTACGACTTTTTATACCGAAAATATGCCAAATACTGAGAAGCAGCGATGGATCACATTTTGCCCAAACCCCCCCTGCAGTTTTCAAAATATCCCAAACATCCCAAATTCGACACTTGAGCCATATTTTGGAGCCAAATTCTGGCTCTCTACACGTATTCGCAGTTTGAAATTACGACTTTTTATACCGAAAATATGCCAATTACTGAGAGCAGCGATGGGTCACATTTTGCCCAAACTCTACCTGCAGTTTTCAAAATATCCCAAACATCCCAAATTCGACCCTTGAACCATATTTTGGAGCCAAATTCTGGCTCTCTGCACATATTCGCAGGTTCAAAATTACGACATTTTATACCGAAAATATTCAAATTACTGAAAGACGCGATGGGTCACATTTTACCCAAAACTCCTCTGCAGTTTTCAAAATTATCCCAAAACATCCCAAATTCGACCATTGAGCTATATTTTTGAGCCAAATTCTGGCTCTCTGCACGTATTCGCAGTTTGAAATTACTACATTTTATACGAAAATTATGCCAATTACTGAAAACAGCGATGGATCACATTTTGGCCAAACCTCCCTGCAGTTTTCAAAATATCCCAAACATCCCAAATTCGACCCTTGAGCCATATTTTGGAGCCAAATTCTGGCTCTCTGCACATATTCGCAGTTTGAAATTACGACCGTTTATACCGAAAATATGCCAATTACTGAAAGCAGCGATGGGTCACATTTTGCCCAAACCCCCCTGCAGTTTTTCAAAATATCCCAAACATCCCAAATTCGACCCTTGAGCCATATTTTGGAGCCAAATTCTGGCTCTCTGCACGTATTCGCAGTTTGAAATTACGACATTTTTATACCGAAAATATGCCAATTACTGAAAGCAGCGATGGGTCACATTTTACCCAAACCCTCCTGCAGTTTTCAAAATATCCCAAACATCCCAAATTCGACCCTTGAACCATATTTTGGAGCCAAATTCTGGCTCTCTGCACGTATTCGCAGTTTGAAATTACGACTTTTTATACCGAAAATATGCCAATTACTGAAAGCAGCGATGGGTCACATTTTGCCCAAACCCTCCTGCAGTTTTCAAAATATCCCAAACATCCCAAATTCGACCCTTGAGCCATATTTTGGAGCCAAATTCTGGCTCTCTGCACGTATTCGCAGTTTGAATTACGACATTTTATACCAAAAATATGCCAATTACTGAAAGCAGCGATGGGTCACATTTTGCCCAAACCCTCCCTGCAGTTTTCAAAATATCCCAAACATCCCAAATTCGACCCTTGAGCCATATTTTGGAGCCAAATTCTGGCTCTCTGCACGTATTCGCAGTTTGAAATTACGACTTTTATACTGAAAATATGCCAATTACTGAAAGCAGCGATGGGTCACATTTTGCCCCCCCCCCTGCAGTTTTCAAAATATCCCAAACATCCCAAATTCGACCCTTGAGCCATATTTGGAGCCAAATTCTGGCTCTCTGCACGTATCGCAGTTTGAAATTACGACTTTTTATACCGAAAATATGCCAATTACTGAGAGCGGCGATGGATCACATTTAGCCCAAACCCTCCCTGCAGTTTTCAAAATATCCCAAACATCCCAAATTCGACCCTTGAGCCATATTTTGGAGCCAAATTCTGGCTCTCTGCACGTATTCGCAGGTTGAAATTACGACATTTTATACCGAAAATATGCCAATTACTGAAAGCGGCGATGGGTCACATTTTGCCCCCCCCCCTGCAGTTTTCAAAATATCCCAAACATCCCAAATTCGACCCTTGAGCCATATTTTGGAGCCAAATTCTGGCTCTCTGCACGTATTCGCAGTTTGAAATTACGACTTTTTATACCGAAAATATGCCAATTACTGAAAGCGGCGATGGATCACATTTGCCCAACCCCCCTGCAGTTTTAAAATATCCCAAACATCCCAAATTCGACCTTGAGCCATATTTTGGAGCCAAATTCTGGCTCTCTGCACATATTCGCAGTTTGAAATTACGACTTTTTATACCGAAAATATGCCAATTACTGAGAGCGGCGATGGATCACATTTTGCCCAAACCCTCCCTGCAGTTTTCAAAATATCCCAAACATCCCAAATTCGACCCTTGAACCATATTTTGGAGCCAAATTCTGGCTATCTGCACGTATTCGCAGATTGAAATTACGACTTTTTTTACCGAAAATATGCCAATTACTGAAATCGGCGATGGGTCACATTTTGCCCAAACTCCCGTGCAGTTTTCAAAAATCCCAAACATCCGAAAATTCGACCCTTGGGCCATATTTTGGAGCCAAATTCTTGCTTTCTGCACGTATTCGCAGTTTGAACTAACGTTTTTTTATACCGTATATATGCAAATTACTGAGAGCAGCGATGGGTCACATTTTGCACAAACCCTCCCTGCAGTTTTCAAAATATCCCAAACATCCCAAATCCGACGATTGAGCCATATTTTGGAGCCAAATTCTGGCTCTCTGCACATATTCGCAGTATGAAATTACGACTTTTTATACCGAAAATATGCCAATTACTGAAAGCGGCGATGGGTCACATTTTGCCCAAACCCCTCTGCAGTTTTTCAAAATATCCCAAACATCCCAAATTCGACCCTTGAGCCATATTTTGGAGCCAAATTCTGGCTCTCTGCACGTATTCGCAGTTTGAAATTACGACTTTTTATACCGAAAATATGCCAATTACTGAGAGCGGCGATGGGTCACATTTTGCCCAAACCCCCCCTCCCTGCAGTTTTCAAAATATCCCAAACATCCCAAATCCGACGATTGAGCCATATTTTGGAGCCAAATTCTGGCTCTCTGCACGTATTCGCAGATTGAAATTTCGACTTTTTATACCGTAAATATGCAAATTAATGAGAGCAGCGATGGGTCACATTTTGCCCAAACCCCCCCTGCAGTTTTAAAAATATTCCAAACATCCTCAGTTCGACGCATGAGCCATATTTAGGAGCCAAATTCTGGCTCTCTGCACATATTCGCAGTTTAAAATTACGAATTTTTATACCGAAAATATGCAAAGTACTGAGAGCCGCGATGGGTCACATTTTGCCCAAACCCTATTGCAGTTTTCAAAATATCCCAAACATCCCAAATTCGACCCTTGAACCATATTTTGGAGCCAAATTCTGGCTATCTGAACGTATTCGCAGATTGAAATTACGACTTTTTATACCGAAAATATGCCAATTACTGAAAGCGACGATGGGTCACATTTTGCCCAAACCCCCTGCAGTTTTCAAATTATCCCAAACATCCCAAATTCGACCCTTGAGCTATATTTTGGAGCCAAATTCTGGCTCTCTGCACGTATTCGCAGTTTGAAATTACGACTTTTTATACCGAAATTATGCCAATTACTGAAAGCGTCGATGGGTCACATTTTGGCCAAACCCCCTGCAGTTTTAAAATATCCCAAACATCCCAAATTCGACCCTTGAGCCATATTTTGGAGCCAAATTCTGGCTCTCTGCACGTTTTCGCAGTTTGAAATTATGACATTTTATACTAAAAATATGCTAATTACTGAAAGCAGCGATGGATCACATTTTGCCCAACCCCTCCCTGCAGTTTTCAAAATATCCCAAACATCCTAAATTCGACCCTTGAGCCATATTTTGGAGCCAAATTCTGGCTCTCTGCACGTATTCGCAGTTTGAAATTACGAAATTTTATACCGAAAATATGCCAATTACTGAAAGCAGCGATGGGTCACATTTTACCCAAAAGCCCCCCTGCAGTTTTCAAAATATCCCAAACATCCAAAATTCGACCCTTGAGCCATATTTTGGAGCCAAATTCTGGCTTTCTGCACGTATTCGCAGTTTGATATTATGAATTTTTATACAAAAAATATGCATATTACTGAGAGCGACGATGGATCACATTTTGCACCAAACCCTCCCAGCAGTTTTTAAAATATCCCAAACATCCCAAATTCGAACCTTGAGCCATATTGTGGAGCCAAATTTTGGCTCTCTGCACGTATTCGCAGTTCAAAATTACGACTTTTTATACCGAAAATATGCCAATTACTGAAAGCGGCGATGGATCACATTTTGCCCAAACCCTCCCTGCAGTTTTCAAAATATCCCAAACATCCCAAATTCGACCCTTGAGCCATATTTTGGAGCCAAATTCTGGCTCTCTGCACGTATTCGCAGTTTGAAATTACGACTTTTTATACCGAAAATATGCCAATTACTGAAAGCGGCGATGGATCACATTTTGCCCAAACCCTCCCTGCAGTTTTCAAAATATCCCAAACATCCCAAATTCGACCCTTGATAATATTTTGGAGCCAAATTCTGGCTCTCTGCACGTATTCGCAGTTTGAAATTACGACTTTTTATACCGAAAATATGCCAATTACTGAGAGCAGCGATGGGTCACATTTTGCCCAAACCCCCCTGCAGTTTTCAAAATATCCCAAACATCCCAAATTCGACCCTTGAGCCATATTTTGGAGCCAAATTCTGGCTCTCTGCACGTATTCGCAGTTTGAAATTACGACATTTTATACCGAAAATATGCCATTACTGAAAGCAGCGATGGTCACATTTTGCCCAAACCCCCCTCCCTGCAGTTTTCAAAATATCCCAAACATCCCAAATTCGACCCTTGAGCCATATTTAGGAGCCAAATTCTGGCTCTCTGCACATATTCGCAGTTTAAAATTACGACTTTTTATACCGAAAATATGCAAATTACTGAGAGCAGCGATAGGTCACATTTTGCCCAAACCCTCCCTGCAGTTTTCAAAATATCCCAAACATCCCAATTTCGAACCTTGAGCCATATTTTGGAGCCAAATTCTGGCTTTCTGCACGTATTCGCAGTTTGAACTAACGTTTTTTTTTATACCGTATATATGCAAATTACTGAGAGCAGCGATGGGTCACATTTTGCCCAAACCCTCCCGGCAGTTTTCAAAATATCCCAAACATCCCAAATTCGACGATTGAGCCATATTTTGGAGCCAAATTTTGGTTCTCTGCACGTATTTGCAGTTTGAAATTATTTCATTTTATACCGAAAATATGCCAATTACTGAAAGGGCGATGGGTCACATTTTGCCCAAACTCCTCTGCAGTTTTCAAAATATCCCAAACATCCCAAATTCGACCCTTGAGCCATATTTTGGAGCCAAATTCTGGCTCTCTGCACGTATTCGCAGTTTGAAATTACTACTTTTTATACCGAAATTATGCCAATTACTGAAAACGTCGATGGGTCACATTTTGGCCAAACCCCCCTGCAGTTTTCAAAATATCCCAAACATCCCAAATTCGACCTTTGAGCCATATTTTGGAGCCAAATTCTGGCTTTCTGCACGTATTCGCAGTTTGAAATTATGACAGTTTATACCGAAAATATGCCAATTACTGAAAGCAGCGATGGATCACATTTTGCCCAAACCCTCCCTGCAGTTTTCAAAATATCCCAAACATCCCAAATTCGACCCTTGAGCCATATTTTGGAGCCAAATTCTGGCTCTCTGCACATATTCGCAGTTTGAAATTACGACATTTTATACCGAAAATATGCCAATTACTGAAAGCAGCGATGGGTCACATTTTGAGCCCCCCCCCCCTGCAGTTTTCAAAATATCCCAAACATCCCAAATTCGACCCTTGAACCATATTTTGGAGCCAAATTCTGGCTCTCTGCACGTATTCGCAGTTTGAAATTACGACTTTTTATACCGAAAATATGCCAATTACTGAGAGCAGCGATGGGTCACATTTTGCCCAAACTCCCTGCAGTTTGCAAAATATCCTAAACATCCCAAATTCGACCCTTGAGCCATATTTGGAGCCAAATTCTGGCTCTCTGCACGTATTCGCAGTTTGAAATTACGACTTTTTATACCGAAAATATGCCAGTTACTGAAAGCAGCGATGGATCACATTTTGCCCAAACCCTCCCTGCAGTTTTCAAAATATCCCAAACATCCCAAATTCGACCCTTGAGCCATATTTTGGAGCCAAATTCTCTCTCTCTGCACATATTCGCAGGTTGAAATTACGACATTTTATACCGAAAATATGCCAATTACTGAAAGCAGCGATGGGTCACATTTTGCCCCCCTCCCCCTGCAGTTTTCAAAATATCCCAAACATCCCAAATTCGACTCTTGAGCCATATTTTGGAGCCAAATTCTGGCTCTCTGCACGTATTCGCAGTTTGAAATTACGACTTTTTATACCGAAAATATGCCAATTACTGAGAACGGCGATGGATCACATTTTGCCCAAACCCTCTCTGCAGTTTTCAAAATATCCCAAACATCCCAAATTCGACCCTTGAGCCATATTTTGGAGCCAAATTCTGGCTCTCTGCACGTATTCGCAGTTTGAAATTACGATTTTTATACCGAAAATATGCCAATTACTGAAAGCAGCGATGGGTCACATTTTGCCGAAACCCCCCTGCAGTTTTCAAAATACCCCAAACATCCCAAATTCGACGCTTGAGCCATATTTTGGAGCCAAATTCTGGCTCTCTGCACGTATTCGCAGTTTGAAATTACGACTTTTTATACCGAAAATATGCCAATTACTGAGAGCGGCGATGGATCACATTTTGCCCAAACCCTCCCTGCAGTTTTCAAAAT
Source organism: Procambarus clarkii (assembly GCF_020424385.1). Taxonomy (NCBI): domain Eukaryota; kingdom Metazoa; phylum Arthropoda; class Malacostraca; order Decapoda; family Cambaridae; genus Procambarus; species Procambarus clarkii. The sequence goes on along the minus strand of NW_025567038.1, from coordinate 68,145 downwards.
ATCCCAAACATCCCAAATTCGACGCTTGAGCCATATTTTGGAGCCAAATTCTGGCTCTCTGCACGTATTCGCAGTTTGAAATTACGACTTTTTATACCGAAAATATGCCAATTACTGAAGCGGCGATGGGTCACATTTTGCCCAAACCCTCCCTGCAGTTTTCAAAATATCCCAAACATCCCAAATTCGACCCTTGAGCCATATTTTGGAGCCAAATTCTGGCTCTCTGCACGTATTCGCAGTTTGAAATTACGACTTTTTATACCGAAAATATGCCATTACTGAAAGCAGCGATGGGTCACATTTTGCCCCCCCCCCCCCTGCAGTTTTCAAAATATCCCAAACATCCCAAATTCGACCCTTGAGCCATATTTTGGAGCCAAATTCTGGCTCTCTGCTCATTTTCACAGTTTGAAATTACGACTTTTTATACCGAAAATATGCCTATTACTGAGTGCAGCGATGGGTCACCTTTTGGCCAAATACCCCCCTGCAGTTTTCAAAATATCCCAAACATCCCAAATTCGACCCTTGAACCATATTTTGGAGCCAAATTCTGGCTCTCTACACGTATTCGCAGTTTGAAATTACGACTTTTTATACCGAAAATATGCCAATTACTGAGAGCAGCGATGGGTCACATTTTGCCCAAACCCTACCTGCAGTTTTCAAAATATCCCAAACATCCCAAATTCGACCCTTGAACCATATTTTGGAGCCAAATTCTGGCTCTCTGCACATATTCGCAGTTTGAAATTATTTCATTTTATACCGAAAATATGCCAATTACTGAAAGGGACGATGGGTCACATTTTACACAAACTCCTCTACAGTTTTCAAATTATCCCAAACATCCCAAATTCGACCATTGAGCTATATTTTGGAGCCAAATTCTGGCTCTCTGCACGTATTCGCAGTTTGAAATTACTACTTTTTATACTGAAATTATGCCAATACTGAAAACGTCGATGGGTCACATTTTGGCCAAACCCCCGTGCAGATTGTAAAATATCCCAAAGAACCCAAATTCGACCTTTGAGCCATATTTGGGGCCAAATTCTGGCTTTTTGCACGTTTTCGCAGTTTGAAATTATGACATTTTATACTAAAAATATGCTAATTACTGAAAGCAGCGATGGATCACATTTTGCCCAAACCCTCCCTGCAGTTTTCAAAATATCCCAAACATCCCAAATTCGACCCTTGAGCCATATTTTGGAGCCAAATTCTGGCTCTCTGCACATATTCGCCAATTGAAATTACGACATTTTATACCGAAAATATGCCAATTACTGAAAGCAGCGATGGGTCACATTTTACTCCGCCCCCATGCAGTTTTCAAAATATCCCAAACATCCCAAATTCGACGCTTGAACCATATTTTGGAGCCAAATTCTGGCTCTCTACACGTATTTGCAGTTTGAAATTACGACTTTTTATACCGAAAATATGCCAGTTACTGAGAGCAGCGATGGGTCACATTTTGCCCAAACTCCCTGCAGTTTGCAAAATATCCTAAACATCCCAAATTCGACCCTTGAGCCATATTTTGGAGCCAAATTCTTGCTTTCTGCACGTATTCTCAGTTTGAAATTACGACTTTTTATACCGAAAATATTCCAGTTACTGAAAGCAGCGATGGATCACATTTTGCCCAAATCCTCCCTGCAGTTTTCAAAATATCCCAAACAAACCAAATTCGACCCTTGAGCCATATTTTGGAGCCAAATTCTCTCTCTCTGCACATATTCGTAGGTTGAAATTACGACATTTTATTCCGAAAATATGCCAATTACTTTAAGCTACAATGGGTCACATTTTGCCCCCCTCCCCCTGCAGTTTTTAAAATATCCCAAACATTCCAAATTCGACCCTGAGCCGTATTTTGGAGCCAAATTCTGGCTCTCTGCACGCATTCGCTGTTTGGAATTACGACTTTTTATTCCGAAAATATGCCAAATACTGAGAGCGGCGATGGATCACATTTAGCCCAATCCCTCCCTGCAGTTTTCAAAATATCCCAAACATCCCAAATTCGACCCTTGAGCCATATTTTGGAGCCAAATTCTAGCTCTCTGCTTATATTTTCTGGTTGAAATTACGACATTTTATACCGAAAATATGCCAATTATTGAAAGCAGGGATTGGTCACATTTTATCCCCCCCCCCCCTTGCAGTTTTCAAAAGATCCCAAACATCCCAAATTCGACGCTTGAGCCATATTTTGGAGCCAAATTCGGGCTCTCTGCACGTATTCGCAGTTTGAAATTACGTCATTTTATACCGAAAATATACATATTACTGAGAGCGGCGATGGATCACATTCTGCCCAAACCCTCCCTGCAGTTTTTAAAATATCCCAAACATCCCAAATTCGACGCTTGAGCCATATTTTGGAGCCAAATTCTGGCTCTCTGCACATATTCGCCGTTTGAAATTACGACTTTTCATACCGAAAATATGCCAATTACTGAAAGCGGCGATGGATCACATTTTGCCCAAACCCTCCCTGCAGTTTTCAAAATATCCCAAACATCCCAAATTCAAAGCTTGAGCCATATTTTGGAGCCAAATTCTGGCTCTCTACACGTATTCGCAGTTTGAAATTACGACTTTTTATACCGAAAATATGCCAATTACTTAGTGCGGCGATGGGTCAAATTTTGCCCAAACCCTTCCTGCAGTTTTCAAAATATCCCAAACATCCCAAATTCGACCCTTGAACCATATTTTGGAGCCAAATTCTGGCTCTCTACACGTATTCGCAGTTTGAAATTACGACTTTTTATACCGAAAATATGCCAATTACTGAGAGCAGCGATGGGTCACATTTTGCCCAAACCCTACCTACAATTTTCAAAATATCCCAAACATCCCAAATTCGACCCTTGAACCATATTTTGGAGCCAAATTCTGGCTCTCTGCACATATTCGCAGGTTGAAATTATTTCATTTTATACCGAAAATATATCAATTACTGAAAGGGACGATGGGTCACATTTTACACAAACTCCTCCACAGTTTTCAAATTATCCCAAACATCCCAAATTCGACCATTGAGCTATATTTTGGAGCCAAATTCTGGCTCTCTGCACGTATTCGCAGTTTGAAATTACGACTTTTTATACCGAAAATATGCCAATTACTGAAAGCGTCGATGGGTCACATTTTGCCCAAACCCCCCTGCAGTTTTCAAAATATCCCAAACATCCCAAATTCGACCTTTGAGCCATATTTTGGAGGCCAAATTCTGGCTTTCTGCACGTTTTCGCAGTTTGAAATTATGACAGTTTATACTAAAAATATGCTAATTACTGAAAGCAGCGATGGATCACATTTTGCCCAAACCCTTCCTGCAGTTTTCAAAATATCCCAAACATCCCAAATTCGACCCTTGAGCCATATTTTGGAGCCAATTTCTGGCTCTCTGCACATATTCGCCGGTTGAAATTACGGCTTTATACACCGAAAATATGCCAATTACTGAAAGCGGCGATGGGTCACATTTTGCCCAAACCCCCCCCCCCCTGCAGTTTTCAAAATATCCCAAACATCCCAAATTCAACCCTTGAGACATATTTTGGAGCCAAATTCTGGCTCTCTGCACGTATTCGCAGTTTGAAATTATTTCATTTTATACCGAAAATATGCCAATTACTGAGAGCGGCGATGGGTCACATTTTGCCCAACCCCCCCCCCTGCAGTTTTCAAAATATCCCAAACATCCCAAATTCGACCCTTGAACCATATTTTGGAGCCAAATTCTGGCTCTCTGCACGTATTCGCAGTTTGAAATTACGACATTTTATACTGAAAATATGCCAGTTACTGAGAGCAGCGATGAGTCACATTTTGCCCAAACCCTCCCTGCAGTTTTCAAAATATCCAAAACATCCCAAATTCGACCCTTGAGCCATATTTTGGAGCCAAATTCTGGCTCTCTGCACGTATTCGCAGTTTGAAATTACGACGTTTTATACCGAAAATATTCCAATTACTGAAAGCGGCGATGGATCACATTTTGCCCTAACCCCCCCTGCAGTTTTCAAAATATCCCAAACATCCCAAATTCGACCCTTGAGCCATATTTTGGAGCCAAATTCTGGCTCTCTACACGTATTCGCAGTTTGAAATTACGACTTTTTATACCGAAAATATGACAATTACTGAGTGCAGCAATAAGTCACATTTTGCCCAAACCCGTCCTGCAGTTTTCAAAATATCCCAAACATCCCAAATTCGACCCTTGAACCATATTTTGGAGCCAAATTCTGGCTCTCTGCACATATTTGCAGGTTCAAATTATTTCATTTTATACCGAAAATATGTCAATTACTGAGAGCGACGATAGGTCACATTTTGCGCAAACTCCTCTACAGTTTTCAAAATATCCCAAACATCCCAAATTCGACCATTGAGCTATATTTTGGAGCCAAATTCTGGCTCTCTGCACGTATTTGCAGTTTGAAATTACGACTTTTTATACAGAAAATATGCTAATTACTGAAAGCGTCGATGGGTCACATTTTGCCCAAACCCCCCTGCAGATTGTAAAATATCCCAAACAACCCAAATTCGACCTTGAGCCATATTTTGGAGCCAAATTCTGGCTCTCTGCACGTTTTCGCAGTTTGAAATTATGACATTTTATACTAAAAATATGCTAATTACTGAAAGCAGCGATGGATCACATTTTGCCCAAACCCTCCCTGCAGTTTTCAAAATATCCCAAACATCCCAAATTCGACCCTTGAGCCATATTTTGGAGCCAAATTCTGGCTCTCTGCACATATTCGCAGTTTGAAATTACGACTTTTTATACCGAAAATATGCCAATTACTGAAAGCAGCGATGGGTCACATTTTACCCCCCCCCCCTGCAGTTTTCAAAATATCCCAAACATCCCAAATTCGACGCTTGAGCCATATTTTGGAGCCAAATTCGGGCTCTCTGCACGTATTCGCAGTTTGAAATTACGACATTTTATACCGAAAATATGCCATTACTGAAAGCAGCGATGGGTCACATTTTGCCCCCCCCCCTCCCTGCAGTTTTCAAAATATCCCAAACATCCCAAATTCGACCCTTGAACCATATTTTGGAGCCAAATTCTGGCTCTCTACACGTATTCGCAGTTTGAAATTACGACTTTTTATACCGAAAATATGCCAATTACTGAGTGCAGCGATGGGTCACATTTTGCCCAAACCCTTCCTGCAGTTTTCAAAATATCCCAAACATCCCAAATTCGACCCTTGAACCATATTTTGGAGCCAAATTCTGGCTCTCTACACGTATTCGCAGTTTGAAATTACGACTTTTATACCGAAAATATGCCAATTACTGAGAGCAGCGATCGGTCACATTTTGCCCAAACCCTACCTGCAGTTTTCAAAATATCCCAAACATCCCAAATTCGACCCTTGAACCATATTTTGGAGCCAAATTCTGGCTCTCTGCACATATTCGCAGTTTCAAATTATTTCATTTTATACCGAAAATATGTCAATTACTGAAAGGGACGATGGGTCACATTTTACACAAACTCCTCTACAGTTTTCAAATTATCCCAAACATCCCAAATTCGACCATTGAGCTATATTTTGGAGCCAAATTCTGGCTCTCTACACGTATGCGCAGTTTGAAATTACTACTTTTTATACTGAAATTATGCCAATACTGAAAACGTCGATGGGTCACATTTTGGCCAAACCCCCCTGCAGATTGTAAAATATCCCAAGCATCCCAAATTCGACCTTTGAGCCATATTTTGGAGCCAAATTCTGGCTTTCTGCACGTTTTCGCAGTTTGAAATTATGACAGTTTATACTAAAAATATGCTAATTACTGAAAGCAGCGATGGATCACATTTTGCCCAAACCCTCCCTGCAGTTTTCAAAATATCCCAAACATCCCAAATTCGACCCTTGAGCCATATTTTGGAGCCAATTTCTGGCTCTCTGCACATATTCGCCGGTTGAAATTACGACATTTTATACCGAAAATATGCCAATTACTGAAAGCAGCAATGGGTCACATTTTACCCAAACTCCCTGCAGTTTTCGAAATATCCCAAACATCCCAAATTCGACCCTTGAGCCATATTTTGGAGCCAAATTCTGGCTCTCTGCACGTATTCTCATTTTGAAATTACGACTTTTTATACCGAAAATATTCCAGTTACTGAAAGCAGCGATGGATCACATTTTGCCCAAATCCTCCCTGCAGTTTTCAAAATATCCCAAACATCCCAAATTCGACCCTTGAGCCATATTTTGGAGCCAAATTCTCTCTCTCTGCACATATTCGTAGGTTGAAATTACGACATTTTATACCGAAAATATGCCAATTACTTAAAGCTACAATGGGTCACATTTTGCCCCCCTCCCCCTGCAGTTTTTAAAATATCCCAAACATTCCAAATTCGACTCCTGAGCCGTATTTTGGAGCCAAATTCTGGCTCTCTGCACGTATTCGCTGTTTGAAATTACGACTTTTTATACCGAAAATATGCCAAACACTGAGAACGGCGATGGATCACATTTAGCCCAATCCCTCCCTGCAGTTTTCAAAATATCCCAAACATCCCAAATTCGACCCTTGAGCCATATTTTGGAGCCAAATTCTAGCTCTCTGCACATATTTTCTGGTTGAAATTACGACATTTTATACCGAAAATATGCCAATTACTGAAAGCAGGGATGGGTCACATTTTACCCCCCCCCTCCCTTTGCAGTTTTCAAAATACCCCAAACATCCCAAATTCGACGCTTGAGCCATATTTTGGAGCCAAATTCTGGCTCTCTGCACGTATTCGCAGTTTGAAATTACGTCATTTTATACCGAAAACATACATATTACTGAGAGCGGCGATGGATCACATTTTGCCCAAACCCTCCCTGCAGTTTTTAAAATATCCCAAACATCCCAAATTTGACGCTTGAGCCATATTTTGGAGCCAAATTCTGGCTCTCTGCACATATTCGCCGTTTGAATTTACGACTTTTTATACCGAAAATATGCCAAATACTGAAAGCGGCGATGGATCACATTTTGCCCAAACCCTCCCTGCAGTTTTCAAAATATCCCAAACATCCCAAATTCAAAGCTTGAGCCATATTTTGGAGCGAAATTCTGGCTCTCTGCACGTATTCGCAGTTTGAAATTACGACTTTTTATACCGAAAATATGCCATTACTGAAAGCAGCGATGGGTCACATTTTGCCCCCCCCCCTCCCTGCAGTTTTCAAAATATCCCAAACATCCCAAATTCGACCCTTGAACCATATTTTGGAGCCAAATTCTGGCTCTCTACACGTATTCGCAGTTTGAAATTACGACTTTTTATACCGAAAATATGCCAATTACTGAGAGCAGCGATGGGTCACATTTTGCCCAAACCCTATCTGCAGTTTTCAAAATATCCCAAACATCCCAAATTCGACCCTTGAACCATATTTTGGAGCCAAATTCTGGCTCTCTGCACATATTCGCAGGTTCAAATTATTTCATTTTATACCGAAAATATGTCAATTACTGAAAGCGACGATGGGTCACATTTTACACAAACTCCTCTACAGTTTTCAAATTATCCCAAACATCCCAAATTCGACCATTGAGCTATATTTTAGAGCCAAATTCTGGCTCTCTACACGTATGCGCAGTTTGAAATTACTACTTTTTATACTGAAATTATGCCAATTACTGAAAACGTCGATGGGTCACATTTTGGCCAAACCCCCCTGCAGATTGTAAAATATCCCAAACAACCCAAATTCGACCTTTGAGCCATATTTTGTGGCCAAATTCTGGCTTTCTGCACGTTTTCGCAGTTTGAAATTATGACATTTTATACTAAAAATATGCTAATTACTGAAAGCAGCGATGGATCACATTTTGCCCAAACCCTCCCTGCAGTTTTCAAAATATCCCAAACATCCCAAATTCGACCCTTGAGCCATATTTTGGAGCCAATTTCTGGCTCTCTGCACATATTCGCCGGTTGAAATTACGACATTTTATACCGAAAATATGCCAATTACTGAAAGCAGCAATGGGTCACATTTTACCCCCCTCCCTGCAGTTTTCAAAATATCCCAAACATCCCAAATTCGACCCTTGAACCATATTTTGGAGCCAAATTCTGGCTCTCTGCACGTATTCGCAGTTTGAAATTACGACTTTTTATACCGAAAATATGCCAGTTACTGAGAGCAGCGATGGGTCACATTTTGCCCAAACTCCCTGCAGTTTGCAAAATATCCTAAACATCCCAAATTCGACCCTTGAGCCATTATTTGGAGCCAAATTCTTGCTTTCTGCACGTATTCTCAGTTTGAAATTACGACTTTTTATACCGAAAATATTCCAGTTACTGAAAGCAGCGATGGATCACATTTTGCCCAAACCCTCCCTGCAGTTTTCAAAATATCCCAAACAACCCAAATTCGACCCTTGAGCCATATTTTGGAGCCAAATTCTCTCTCTCTGCACATATTCGTAGGTTGAAATTACGACATTTTATACCGAAAATATGCCAATTACTTAAAGCTACAATGGGTCACATTTTGCCCCCCTCCCCCTGCAGTTTTTAAAATATCCCAAACATTCCAAATTCGACTCCTGAGCCGTATTTTGGAGCCAAATTCTGGCTCTCTGCACGTATTCGCTGTTTGAAATTACGACTTTTTATACCGAAAATATGCCAAATACTGAGAGCGGCGATGGATCACATTTAGCCCAAACCCTCTCTGCAGTTTTCAAAATATCCCAAACATCCCAAATTCGACCCTTGAGCCATATTTTGGAGCCAAATTCTAGCTCTCTGTACATATTTTCTGGTTGAAATTACGATATTTTATACCGAAAATATGCCAATTACTGAAAGCAGGGATGGGTCACATTTTACCCCCCCCCCCCTTGCAGTTTTCAAAATATCCCAAACATCCCAAATTCGACGCTTGAGCCATATTTTGGAGCCAAATTCGGGCTCTCTGCACGTATTCGCAGTTTGAAATTACGTCATTTTATACCGAAAACATACATATTACTGAGAGCGGCGATGGATCACATTCTGCCCAAACCCTCCCTGCAGTTTTTAAAATATCCCAAACATCCCAAATTTGACGCTTGAGCCATATTTTGGAGCCAAATTCTGGCTCTCTGCACATATTCGCCGTTTGAATTTACGAATTTTTATACCGAAAATATGCCAATTACTGAAAGCGGCGATGGATCACATTCTGCCCAAACCCTCCCTGCAGTTTTCAAAAATATCCCAAACATCCCAAATTCAAAGCTTGAGCCATATTTTGGAGCGAAATTCTGGCTCTCTGCACGTATTCGCAGTTTGAAATTACGACTTTTTATACCGAAAATATGCCATTAACTGAAAGCAGCGATGGGTCACATTTTGCCCCCCCCCCTCCCTGCAGTTTTCAAAATATCCCAAACATCCCAAATTCGACCCTTGAACCATATTTTGGAGCCAAATTCTGGCTCTCTACACGTATTCGCAGTTTGAAATTACGACTTTTTATACCGAAAATATGATAATTACTGAGTGCAGCGATGGGTCACATTTTGCCCAAACCCTTCCTGCAGTTTTCAAAATATCCCAAACATCCCAAATTCGACCCTTGAACCATATTTTGGAGCCAAATTCTGGCTCTCTACACGTATTCGCAGTTTGAAATTACGACTTTTTATACCGAAAATATGCCAATTACTGAGAGCAGCGATGGGTCACATTTTGCCCAAACCCTCCCTGCAGTTTTTAAAATATCCCAAACATCCCAAATTCGACGCTTGAGCCATATTTTGGAGCCAAATTCTGGCTCTCTGCACATATTCGCAGTTTGAAATTACGACTTTTTATACCGAAAGTATGCCAATTACTGAAAGCGGCGATGGATCACATTTTTCCCAAACCCTCCCTGCAGTTTTCAAAATATCCCAAACATCCCAAATTCGACCTTTGAGCCATATTTTGGAGCCAAATTCTGGCTCTCTGCACGTATTCGCAGTTTGAAATTACGACTTTTTATACCGAAAATATGCCATTACTGAAAGCAGCGATGGGTCACATTTTGCCCCCCCCCCTCCCTGCAGTTTTCAAAATATCCCAAACATCCCAAATTCGACCCTTGAACCATATTTTGGAGCCAAATTCTGGCTCTCTGCACGTATTCGCAGTTTGAAATTACGGCTTTTTATACCGAAAATATGCCAATTACTGAGAGCAGCGATGGGTCACATTTTGCCCAAACCCTCCCTGCAGTTTTCAAAATATCCCAAACATCCCAAATTCGACCCTTGACCCATATTTTGGAGCCAATTTCTGGCTCTCTGCACATATTCGCAGTTTGAAATTACTACTTTTTATACTGAAAATATGCCAATTACTGAAAACGTCGATGGGTCACATTTTGGCCAAACCCCCCTGCAGTTTTAAAATATCCCAAACAACCCAAATTCGACCCTTGAGCCATATTTTGGAGCCAAATTCTGGCTTTCTGCACGTTTTCGCAGTTTGAAATTACGACAGTTTATACTAAAAATATGCCAATTACTGAAAGCAGCGATGGATCACATTTTGCCCAAACCCTTCCTGCAGTTTTCAAAATATCCCAAACATCCCAAATTCGACCCTTGAGCCATATTTTGGAGCCAAATTCTGGCTCTCTGCACATATTCGCCGGTTGAAATTACGACATTTTATACCGAAAATATGCCAATTACTGAAAGCAGCAATGGGTCACATTTTACCCCCCCCCCCTGCAGTTTTCAAAATATCCCAAACATCCCAAATTCGACCCTTGAACCATATTTTGGAGCCAAATTCTGGCTCTCTGCACGTATTCGCAGTTTGAAATTACGACTTTTTATACCGAAAATATGCCAATTACTGAGAGCAGCGATGGGTCACATTTTGCCCAAACTCCCTGCAGTTTTCAAAATATCCCAAACATCCCAAATTCGACCCTTGAGCCATATTTTGGAGCCAAATTCTTGCTCTCTGCACGTATTCTCAGTTTGAAATTACGACTTTTTATACCGAAAATATGCCAGTTACTGAAAGCAGCGATGGATCACATTTTGCCCAAACCTCCCTGCAGTTTTCAAAATATCCCAAACAACCCAAATTCGACCCTTGAGCCATATTTTGGAGCCAAATTCTCTCTCTCTGCACATATTCGTAGTTTGAAATTACGACATTTTATACCGAAAATATGCCAATTACTGAAAGCACGATGGGTCACATTTTGCCCCCCCTCCCCTGCAGTTTTTAAAATATCCCAAACATCCCAAATTCGACCCTTGAACCATATTTTGGAGCCAAATTCTGGCTCTCTACACGTATTCGCAGTTTGAAATTACGACTTTTTATACCGAAAATATGCCAATTACTGAGAGCAGCGATGGGTCACATTTTGCCCAAACCCTACCTGCAGTTTTCAAAATATCCCAAACATCCCAAATTCGACCCTTGAACCATATTTTGGAGCCAAATTCTGGCTCTCTGCACATATTCGCAGGTTGAAATTATTTCATTTTATACCGAAAATATGTCAATTACTGAGAGCGGCGATGGGTCACATTTTGCCCAAACTCCCCTGCAGTTTTCAAAATATCCCAAACATCCCAAATTCGACCCTTGAGCCATATTTTGGAGCCAAATTCTGGCTCTCTGCACGTATTCGCAGTTTGAAATTACTACTTTTTATACTGAAATTATGCCAATTACTGAAAACGTCGATGGGTCACATTTTGGCCAAACCCCCCTGCAGTTTTCAAAATATCCCAAACATCCCAAATTCGACCTTTGAGCCATATTTTGTGGCCAAATTCTGGCTTTCTGCACGTTTTCGCAGTTTGAAATTATGACAGTTTATACTAAAAATATGCTAATTACTGAAAGCAGCGATGGATCACATTTTGCCCAAACCCTCCCTGCAGTTTTCAAAATATCCCAAACATCCCAAATTCGACCCTTGAGCCATATTTTGGAGCCAATTTCTGGCTCTCTGCACATATTCGCCGGTTGAAATTACGACATTTTATACCGAAAATATGCCAATTACTGAAAGCAGCGATGGGTCACATTTTACCCAAACCCCCCTGCAGTTTTCAAAATATCCCAAACATCCCAAATTCGACCCTTGAACCATATTTTGGAGCCAAATTCTGGCTCTCTACACGTATTCGCAGTTTGAAATTACGACTTTTTATACCGAAAATATGCCAGTTACTGAGAGCAGCGATGGGTCACATTTTGCCCAAACTCCCTGCAGTTTTCAAAATATCCTAAACATCCCAAATTCGACCCTTGAGCCATATTTGGAGCCAAATTCTGGCTCTCTGCACGTATTCGCAGTTTGAAATTACGACTTTTTATACCGAAAATATTCCAGTTACTGAAAGCAGCGATGGATCACATTTTGCCCAAACCCTCCCTGCAGTTTTCAAAATATCCCAAACATCCCAAATTCGACGCTTGAGCCATATTTTGGAGCCAAATTCTCTCTCTCTGCACATATTCGTAGGTTAAAATTACGACATTTTATACTGAAAATATGCCAATTACTTAAAGCTACAATGGGTCACATTTTGCCCCTTCCCCCTTGCAGTTTTTAAAATATCCCAAACATTCCAAATTCGACTCCTGAGACGTATTTTGGAGCCAAATTCTGGCTCTCTGCACGCATTCGCTGTTTGGAATTACGACTTTTTATTCCGAAAATATGCCAAATAGTGAGAGCGGCGATGGATCACATTTAGCCCAATCCCTCCCTGCAGTTTTCAAAATATCCCAAACATCCCAAATTCGACCCTTGAGCCATATTTTGGAGCCAAATTCTGGCTCTCTGCACATATTTTCTGGTTGAAATTACGATATTTTATACCGAAAATATGCCAATTACTGAAAGCAGCGATGGGTCACATTTTACCCCCCCCCCCTTGCAGTTTTCAAAATATCCCAAACATCCCAAATTCGACGCTTGAGCCATATTTTGGAGCCAAATTCGGGCTCTCTGCACGTATTCGCAGTTTGAAATTACGACATTTTATACCGAAAACATACCAATTACTGAGAGCGGCGATGGATCACATTTTGCCCAAACCCTCCCTGCAGTTTTTAAAATATCCCAAACATCCCAAATTTGACGCTTGAGCCATATTTTGGAGCCAAATTCTGGCTCTCTGCACATATTCGCCGTTTGAAATTACGACTTTTTATACCGAAAATATGCCAAATACTGAAAGCAGCGATGGATCACATTTTGCCCAAACCCTCCCTGCAGTTTTCAAAATATCCCAAACATCCCAAATTCGAAGCTTGAGCCATATTTTGGAGCGAAATTCTGGCTCTCTGCACGTATTCGCAGTTTGAAATTACGACTTTTTATACCGAAAATATGCCAATTACTGAGAGCGGCGATGGGTCACATTTTGCCCAACCCCCCTTGCAATTTTTAAAATATCCCAAACATCCCAAATTCGACCCTTGAGCCATATTTTGGAGCTGAATAGTAACTCTCTGCACATATACGCAGTTTGAAATTACGACTTTTTATACCGAAAATATGACAATTACTGAGTGCAGCAATAGGTCACATTTTGCCCAAACCCGTCCTGCAGTTTTCAAAATATTCCAAACATCCCAAATTCAAAGCTTGAGCCATATTTGGAGCCAAATTCTGGCTCTCTACACGTATTCGCAGTTTGAAATTACGACTTTTTATACCGAAAATATGCCAATTACTGAGAGCAGCGATGGGTCACATTTTGCCCAAACTCCCTGCAGTTTTCAAAATATCCCAAACATCCCAAATTCGACCCTTGATCCATATTTTGGAGCCAAATTCTGGCTCTCTGCACGTATTCGCAGTTTGAAATTACGACTTTTTATACCGAAAATATGCCAATTACTGAAAGCAGCGATGGATCACATTTTGCCCAAACCCCCCTGCAGTTTTCAAAATATCCCAAACAACCCAAATTCGACCTTTGAGCCATATTTTGGAGCCAAATTCTGGCTCTCTGCACGTATTCGCAGTTTGAAATTACGACATTTTATACCGAAAATATGCCAATTACTGAAAGCACGATGGGTCACATTTTGCCCCCCCCTCCCTGCAGTTTTCAAAATATCCCAAACATCCCAAATTCGACCCTTGAACCATATTTTGGAGCCAAATTCTGGCTCTCTACACGTATTCGCAGTTTGAAATTAGGACTTTTTATAGTGAAAATATGCCAATTACAGAGAGCAGCGATGGGTCACATTTTGCCCAAACCCTTCCTGCAGTTTTCAAAATGTCTCAAACATCCCAAATTCGACCCTTGAACCATATTTTGGAGCCAAATTATGGCTCTCTTCACATATTCAAATTATTTCATTTTATTCCGAAAATATGTCAATTACTGAGAGCGACGATGGGTCACATTTTGCCCAAACTCCCCTACAGTTTTCAAAATATCACAAACATCCCAAATTCGACCCTTGAGCTATATTTTGGAGCCAAAATCTGGCTCTCTGCACGTATTTGCAGTTTGAAATTACGAATTTTTATACTGAAATTATGCCAATTACTGAAAACGTCGATGAGTCACATTTTGCCCAAACCCCCCTGCAGATTGTAAAATATCCCAAACAACCCAAATTCGACCCTTGAGCCATATTTTGGAGCCAAATTCTGGCTTTCTGCACGTATTCGCAGTTTGAAATTATGACAGTTTTATACTAAAAATATGCCAATTACTGAAAGCAGCGATGGATCACATTTTCCCCAAACCCTCACTGCAGTTTTCAAAATATCCCAAACATCCCAAATTCGACCCTTGAGCCATATTTTGGAGCCAAATTCTGGCTCTCTGCACATATTCGCCGGTTGAAATTACGACATTTTATACCGAAAATATGCCAATTACTGAAAGCAGCAATGGGTCACATTTTACCCCCCCCTCTGCAGTTTTCAAAATATCCCAAACATCCCAAATTCGACCCTTGAACCATATTTTGGAGCCAAATTCTGGCTCTCTGCACGTATTCGCAGTTTGAAATTACGACTTTTTATACCGAAAATATGCCAATTACTGAGAGCAGCGATGGGTCACATTTTGCCCCCCTCCCTTTGCAGTTTTCAAAATATCCCAAACATCCCAAATTCGACCCTTGAGCCATATTTTGGAGCCAAATTCTTGCTCTCTGCACGTATTCGCAGTTTGAAATTACGACTTTTTATACCGAAAATATACCAGTTACTGAAAGCAGCGATGGATCACATTTTGCCCAAACCCTCCCTGCAGTTTTCAAAATATCCCAAACATCCCAAATTCGACGCTTGAGCCATATTTTGGAGCCAAATTCTGGCTCTCTGCACATATTCGCCGTTTGAATTTACGACTTTTTATACCGAAAGTATGCCAAATACTGAAAGCAGCGATGGATCACATTCTGCCCAAACCCTCCCTGCAGTTTTCAAAAATATCCCAAACATCCCAAATTCAAAGCTTGAGCCATATTTTGGAGCGAAATTCTGGCTCTCTGCACGTATTCGCAGTTTGAAATTACGACTTTTTATACCGAAAATATGCCATTACTGAAAGCAGCGATGGGTCACATTTGGCCCCCCCCCTCCCTGCAGTTTTCAAAATATCCCAAACATCCCAAATTCGACCCTTGAACCATATTTTGGAGCCAAATTCTGGCTCTCTACACGCATTCGCAGTTTGAAATTACGACTTTTTATACCGAAAATATGACAATTACTGAGTGCAGCGATGGGTCACATTTTGCCCAAACCCCAAATTCTGGCTCTCTGCACGTATTCGCAGTTTGAAATTACGACTTTTTATACCGAAAATATGCCAATTACTGAGAGCGGCTATGGATCAATTTTGGCCAAACCCTCCCTGCAGTTTCAAAATATCCCAAACAACCCAAATTCGACCCTTGAGCCATATTTTGGAGCCAAATTCTGCACTCTCTGCACGTATTCGCAGTTTGAAATTAGGATTTTTATACAGAAAATATGCCAATTACTTAGAGCGGCGATGGCTCACATTTTGCCTAAACCCTCATTGCAGTTTTCAAAATATCCAAAACATCCCAAATTCGACCCTTGAGCCATATTTTGGAGCCAAATTCTGGCTCTCTGCACGCATTCGAAGTTTGAAATTACGAGTTTTTATACCGAAAATATGCCAATTACTGAAAGCGGCAATGGATCACATTCTGCCCAAACACTCCCTGCAGTTTTCAAAATATCCCAAGCATCCCAAATTTGACCCTTGAGAATTATTTTGGAGCCAAATTCTGGTTCTCTGCACATAATCGCATTTTGAAATTACGACATTTTATACCGAAAATAAGTCAATTACTGAGAGCGGCGATAAGTCACATTTTGCCCAAGCCCCCCCTGCAGTTTTCAAAAAATCCCAAACATCTAAAATTCGACGCTTGAGCCATATTTTGGAGCCAAAGTCGGGCTCTCTGCACGGACTCGCAGTTTGAATTTACGTCTGTTTATACCGAAAATATGCAAATTACTAAGAGCGGCGATGGATCACATTTTGCCCAAACCCCCCTACAGTTTTCAATATATCCCAAACATCCCAAATTCGACCCTTGAGCCATATTTTGGAGCCAAATTGTGGCTCTCTGCACATATTCGCAGTTTGAAATTACGAATTTTTATTCCGAAAATATTTCAATTACTGAGAGGGTCGATGGGTCACATTTTAAACAAACCCCCCCTGCAGTTTTCAAAATATCCCAAACATCCCAAATTCGACGCTTTAGCCATATTTTAAAGCCAAATTCTGGCTCTCTGCACGTATTCGCATTTTGAACTTACGACATTTTGTACCGAAAATAAACCAATTACTGAAATCGGTGATGGATCACATTTTGCCCAAACCCTCCCTGCAGTTTCCAAAATGTCCCAAACATCCCAAATTCAACGCTTGAGCCATATTTTGGAGCCAAATTCTGGCTCGCTTCACGTATTCGCAGTTACAAATTACGACTTTTTATACCGAAAATATGCCAATTACTGAGAGCGACGATGGATCATATTTTGCCCAAACCCTCCCTGCAGTTTTAAAAATATCCCAAACATCCCAAATTCGACCCTTGAGAATTATTTTGGAGCACAATTCTGGCTCTCTGCACGTATTCGCAGTTTGAAATTACGACTTTTTATCCCAAACATAATAAATTTGACGCTTGAAAATATGTCAATTACTGAAAGAAGCGATGGGTCACATTTTGCCCAAACCCCCCTGCAGTTTACAAAATATCCCAAACATCCCAAATTCGACCTTTGAGATATATTTTGGAACCAAATTCTAGCTTTCTGCGCGTATTCGCAGTTTGAAATTACGACTTTTTATAACGAAAACATGACAATTACTGAAAGCAGCAATAGATCACATTTTGCCCAAACCCTTCCTGCAGTTTTCAAAATATTACAATTATCCCAATTTCCACCCTTGAGCCAAATTTTGAAGCCAAATGCTGGCTCTCTGCACGTATTCGCAGTTTTACATTAGGATTTTTATACCGAAAATATGCCAATTACTTAGAGCGGCGATGGATCACATTTTGCCTAAACCCTCATTGCAGTTTTCAAAATATCCAAAACATCCCAAGTTCGACCCTTGAACCATATTTTGGAGCCAAATTCTGGCTCTCTGCACGTATTCCCAGTTTGAAATTATGAGTTTTTATACCGAAAATATGCCAATTACTGAAAGCGGCAATGGATCACATTCTGCCCAAACACTCCCTGCAGTTTTCAAAATATCCCAAGCATCCCAAATTCGACCCTTGAGCCAAATTTTGAAGCCAAATTCTGGCTCTCTGCACGTATTCGCAGTTTGAAATTACGACATTTTATACCGAAAATATGCCAATTACTGAGAACGGCGATGGGTCACATTTTGCCTAAACCCTCCCTGCAGTTTTCAAAATATCCCAAACATCTAAAATTCGACCCTTGAACCATATTTTGGAGCCAAATTCTGGCTCTCTGCACGTATTCGCAGTTTGAAATTACGTGTTTTTATACCGAAAATATGCCAATTACTGAGAGCGGCGATGGATCACATTTTGCCCAAACCCTCCCTGCAGTTTTCAAAATATCCCAAACATCCCAAATTCGACCCTTGAGCCATATTTTGGAGCCAAATTCTGGTTCTCTGCACATATTCGCAGTTTGAAATTACGACATTTTATACCGAAAATATGTCAATTACTGAGAACGGCGATGGGTCACATTTTGCCTAAACCCTCCCTGCAGTTTTCAAAATATCCCAAACATCCCAAATTCGACGCTTGAGACATATTTTGGAGCCAAATTCTGGCTCTCTGCACGTATTCGCAGTTTGAAATTACGACTTTTTATACCGAAAATATGCCAATTACTGAAAACGGCGATGGATCACATTTTGCCCAAACCCTCCCGGCAGTTTGCAAAATATCCCAAACATCCCAAATTCGACGCTTGAGCCATATTTTGGAGCCAAATTCTGGCTCTCTGCACGTATTCGCAGTTTGAAATTACGACTTTTTATACCGAAAATATGCCAATTACTGAAAACGGCGATGGATCACATTTTGCCCAAACCCTCCCTGCAGTTTTCAAAATATCCCAAACATCCCAAATTCGACCCTTGAGAATTATTTTGGAGCCAAATTCTGGCTCTCTGCACGTATTCGCAGTTTGAAATTACGACATTTTATACAAAAATATGCCAATTACTGAAAGCGGCGATGGGTCACATTCTGCCGAACCCCCCTGCAGTTTTCAATATATCCCAAACATCCCAAATTCGACCCTTGAGCCATATTTTGGAGCCAAATTCTGGCTCTCTGCACGTATTCGCAGTTTGAAATTACGACTTTTTATTCCGAAAATATGCCAATTACTGAAAGGGGCGATGGATCACATTTTGCCCAAACCCTGCCTGCAGTTTCCAAAATATCCCAAACATCCCAAATTCGACGCTTGAGCCATATTTTGGAGCCAAATTCTGGCTCTCTGCACGTATTCGCAGTTTGAAATTACGACTTTTTATACCGAAAATATGCCAATTACTGAAAGCGGCGATGGATCACATTTTGCCCAAACCCTCCCTGCAGTTTTCAAAATATCCCAAACATCCCAAATTCCACCCTTGAGCCATATTTTGGAGCCAAATTCTGGCTCTCTGCACATATTCGCAGTTTGAAATTACGACTTTTTATTCCGAAAATATGCCAATTACTGAGAGCGTCGATGGATCACATTTTGCCCAAACCCCCCCAGCAGTTTTGAAAATATCCCAAACATCCCAAATTCGACCCTTGAGCCATATTTTGTAGCCAAATTCTGGCTCTCTGCACGTATTCGCAGTTTGAAATTACGACTTTTTCCCAAACATACCGAAAATATGCCAATTACTGAAAGAAGCGATGGATCACATTTTGCCCAAACCCTCCCTGCAGTTTACAAAATATCCCAAACATCCCAAATTCGACCTTTGAGCCATATTTTGGAGCCAAATTCTAGCTCGTTGCACGTATTCGCAGTTTGAAATTACGACTTTTTATACCGAAAATATGCCAATTACTGAAAGCGGCGATGGATCACATTTTGCCCAAACCCTCCCTGCAGTTTTCAAAATATCCCAAACATCCCAAATTCGACCCTTGAGCCAAATTTTGAAGCCAAATTCTGGCTCTCTGCACGTATTCGCAGTTTGAAATTACGATTTTTATACCGAAAATATGCCAATTACTGAGAGCGGCGATGGATCACATTTTGCCTAAACCCTCCCTGCAGTTTTCAAAATATCCCAAACATCGCAAATTCGACCTTTGAGCCATATTTTGGAGCCAAATTCTGGCTTTCTGCATGTATTCGCAGTTTGAAATTACGACTTTTTATACCGAAAATATGCCAATTACTGAAAGCGGCAATGGATCACATTCTGCCCAAACCCTCCCTGCAGTTTTCAAAATATCCCAAGCATCCCAAATTCGACCCTTGAGCCAAATTTTGGAGCCAAATTCTGGCTCTCTGCACGTATTCGCAGTTTGAAATTACGACATTTTATACCGAAAATATGCCAATTACTGAGAGCGGCGATGGATCACATTTTGCCCAAACCCTCCCTGCAGTTTTCAAAATATCCCAAACATCTAAAATTCGACGCTTGAGCCATATTTTGGAGCCAAAGTCGGGCTCTCTGCACGGACTCGCAGTTTGAATTTACGTCTGTTTATACCGAAAATATGTCAATTACTAAGAGCGGTGATGGATCACATTTTGCCCAAACCCTCCCTGCAGTTTTCAAAATATCGCAAACATCCCAAATTCGACGCTTGAGCCATATTTTGGAGCCAAATTCTGACTCTCTGCCCGTATTCGCAGTTTGAAATTACGGCTTTTTATACCGAAAATATGCCAATTACTGAGAGCGGCGATGGATCACATTTTGCCTAAACCCTCCCTGCAGTTTTCAAAATATCCCAAACATCCCAAATTCGACCTTTGAGATATATTTTGGAACCAAATTCTAGCTTTCCGCGCGTATTCGCAGTTTGAAATTACGACTTTTTATAACGAAATCATGACAATTACTGAAAGCGGCAATAGATCACATTTTGCCCAAACCCTTCCTGCAGTTTTCAAAATATTACAATTATCCCAATTTCCACCCTTGAGCCAAATTTTAAAGCCAAATTCTGGCTCTCTGTACGTATTCACAGTTTGAAATTACGACTTTTTATACCAAAAATATGCCAATTACTGAAAGTGGCGATGGATCACATTCTGTCCGAACCCTCCCTGCAGTTTTCAAAATATCCCAAACATCCCAAATTCGACGCTTGAGCCATATTTTAAAGCCAAATTCTGGCTCTCCTCACGTATTCGCATTTTGAACTTACGACTTTTTGTACCGAAAATATGGCAATTACTGAAATCGGCGATGGATCACATTTTGCCCAAACCCTGCCTGCAGTTTCCAAAATATCCCAAACATCCCAAATTCGACGCTTGAGACCTATTTTGGAGCAAAATTCTGGCTCTTTGCACGTATTCGCAGTTTGAAATTTTGTCATTTTATAGCGAAAATATGCCAATTACTGAGAGCGGCGATGGGTCACTTGTAGCCCAAACCCCCCTGCAGTTTTCAATATATCCCAAACATCCCAAATTCGACCCTTGAGCCATATTTTGGAGCCAAATTGTCGCTCTCTGCACGTATTCGCAGTTTTACATTAGGATTTTTATACCGAAAATATGCCAATTACTTAGAGCGGCGATGGATCACATTTTGCCTAAACCCTCATTGCAGTTTTCAAAATATCCAAAACATCCCAAGTTCGACCCTTGAACCATATTTTGGAGCCAAGTTCTGGCTCTCTGCACGTATTCGCAGTTTGAAATTACGAGTTTTTATACCGAAAATATGCCAATTACTGAAAGCGGCAATGGATCACATTCTGCCCAATCACTCCCTGCAGTTTTCAAAATATCCCAAGCATCCCAAATTCGACCCTTGAGAATTATTTTGGAGCCAAATTCTGGTTCTCTGCACATATTCGCATTTTGAAATTACGACATTTTATACCGAAAATAAGTCAATTACTGAGAGCGGCGATAGGTCACATTTTGCCCAAACCCCCCCTGCAGTTTTCAAAACATCCCAAACATCTAAAATTCGACGCTTGAGCCATATTTTGGAGCCAAAGTCGGGCTCTCTGCAAGGACTCGCAGTTTGAATTTACGTCTGTTTATACCGAAAATATGTCAATTACTAAGAGCGGCGATGGATCACATTTTGCCCAAACCCTCCCTGCAGTTTTCAAAATATCGCAAACATCCCAAATTCGACGCTTGAGACCTATTTTGGAGCAAAATTCTGGCTCTTTGCACGTATTCGCAGTTTGAAATTTCTTCTTTTTATAGCGAAAATATGCCAATTACTGAGAGCGGCGATGGGTCACTTGTAGCCCAAACCCCCCTGCAGTTTTCAAAATATCCCAAACATCCCAAATTCGATGCTTTAGCTATATTTTGGAGCCAAATTGTGGCTCTCAGCATATATTCGCAGTTTGAAATTACGAATTTTTATTCCGAAAATATGTCAATTACTGAGAGGGTCTATGGGTCACATTTTACCCAAACGGGGGGTTTGGGTAAAATACAGTTTTCAAAATATCCCAAAAATCCCAAATTCGATGCTTTAGCTATATTTTGGAGCCAAATTCTGGCTTTCTGCACGCTTTCGCAGTTTGAAATGACGAATTTTTATACCGAAAATATGCCAATTACTGAAAGCGGCGATGAATCACATTTTGCCAGAACCCTCCCTGCAGTTTTCAAAATATCCCAAACAACTCAAATTCGACCCTTGAGCCATATTTAGGAGCCAAATTCTGGCTCTCTGCACATATTTGCAAATTGAAATTACGATATTTTATACCGAAAATATGCGAATTACTGAAAGCAGCGATGGGTCACATTTTGCCCCCCCCCCCATGCAGTTTTCAAAATATCCCAAACACCCCAAATTCGACCCTTAAACTATATTTTAGAGCAAAAATCTGGTTCTCTGCACGTATTCGCAGTTTGAAATTACAACTTTTTATACCGAAAATATGCCAATTACTGAGAGCAGCGATGGATCACATTTTGCCCAAACCCTCCCTGCAGTTTTCAAAATATCCTAAACATCCCAAATTCCAACCTGGAGCCTTATTTTGGAGCCAAGTTCTGGCTTTCTTCACGTATTCGCAGGTTGAAATTACGACTTTTTATACTGGTAATGGTAATTAACTATGGTGATAAACTCTTGGGAATCCACACGCCTGATTTAGTTATCAAGACGGTAAGATAGACTGATGTACTGATAGACTTATTTTGGCTCCAAAATATAGCTAAAGCGTCGAATTTGGGATGTTTGGGATATTTTGAAAACTGCAGGGGGGTTTGGTTAAAATGTTACCCATCGACCCTCTCAGTAATTGACATATTTTCGGGATAAAAAGTCGTAATTTCAAACTGCGAATATGTGCAGAGAGCCACAATTTGGCTCCAAAATATGGCTCAAGGGTCGAATTTGGGATGTTTGGGATATATTGAAAACTGCAGGGGGGGTTTGGGCTACAAGTGACCCATCTCCGCTCTCAGTAATTGGCATATTTTCGCTATAAAATGACGAAATTTCAAACTGTGAATACGTGCAAAGAGCCAGAATTTTGCTCCAAAATAGGTCTCAAGCGTCGAATTTGGGATGTTTGGGATTTTTTAAAATCTGCAGGGAGGGTTTGGGCAAAATGTGGTCCATCGCCACTTTAAGTAATTGGCATATTTTCGGTATTAAATTTCGTATTTTCAAACTGCGAATACGTGCAGACAGCCAGAATTTGTCTCCAAAATAAGGCTCAAGGGTCGAATTTGGGATATTTGGGATATTTTGAAAACTGCAGGGGGTTTGGGTAAAATGTGACCCATCGCCGCTCTCAGTAATTAACATATTTTCGGTATAAAAAGTCGTAATTTCAAACTGCGAATATGTGTAGAGAGCCACAATTTGGCTCCAAAATAAGGCTCACGGGTCGAATTTGGGATATTTGGGATATTTTGAAAACTGCAGGGGGGTTTGGGTAAAATGTGACCCATCGCCGCTCTCACTAATTAACATATTTTCGGTATAAAAAGTCGTATTTTCAAACTGCGAATATGCGCAGAGAGCTACAATTTGGCTCCAAAATATGGCTGAAGGGTCGAATTTTTAGTGTTTGGGATATTTTGAAAACTACCGGGAGGGTTTGGGCAAAATGTGACCCATCGCCGCTTTCAGTAATTGGCATATTTTCGGTAAAAAAAGTCGTAATTTCAAACTGCAAATACGTGCAGACACCCAGAATTTGTCTCCAAAATATTGCTCAAAGGTTGAATTTGGGATGTTTGGGATATTGTGCAAACTGCAGGGAGGGTTTGTACAAAAGGTAACCCATCGCTGCTGTCAGTAATAGAAAATATGGCTCAAGGGTCGAATTTGGGATGTTTGGGATATATGAAAACTGCAAGGGGGGTTTGGGCCAAATGTGACGCATCGCTGCTTTCAGTAATTGGCATATTATCAGAATAAAAAGTCGTAATTTCAAATTGCGAATACGTGCAGAGAGCCAGAATATCGCCCCAAAATAAGGCTCCAGGGTCGAATTTGGGATATTTGGGATATTTTGAAAACTGCAGGGTGGTTTGGGTAAAATGTGATCCATCGCCGATCTCAGTAATTACCATATTTTCGGTATAAAAAGTCGTAATTTCAAACTGCGAATATGTGCAGAGAGCCACAATTTGGCTCCAAAATAAGGCTCATGGGTCGAATTTGGGATATTTGGGATATTTTGAAAACTGCAGGGGGGTTTGGGTAAAATGTGACCCATCGCCGATCTCAGTAATTACCATATTTTCGGTATAAAAAGTCGTAATTTCAAACTGCGAATATGTGCAGAGAGCCACAATTTGGCTCCAAAATAAGTCTCAAGGGTCGAATTTGGTATATTTGGGATATTTTGAAAACTATAGGGAGGGTTTGGGCAAAATGTGACCCATCGCCGCTTTCAGTAATTGACATATTTTCGAGTAAAAAAAGTCGTAATTTCAAACTGCGAAAAGGTGCAGAGAGCCAAATTTTGGCTCCAAAATATAGCTCAATGGTCGAATATGGGATGTTTGGGATATTTTGAAAATTGCAAGGGGGTTTGGGCAAAATGTGATCCATCGCCGCTTTCAGTAATTGGCATATATTCGTTATAAAAATTCGTAATTTCAAACTGCGAATACATGCAGAAAGCGAAAATATGGCTCCAAAATATGCCTCAAGGGACGAATTTGGGATGTTTGAGATATTTTGAAAACTGCAGGGAGGGTTTGGGCAAAATGTGATCCATCGCCGCTCTCAGTAATTGGCATATTTTCGGTATAAAAGTCATAATTTCACACTGCGATTACATGCAGAACGCCAAAATTTGGCTCCAAAATATGGCTCAAGTGTCGAATTTGGAATGTTTAGGATATTTTGCAAACTGCAGGGAGGGTTTGGGCATAATGTGATCCTTCGCCGCTCTCAGTAATTGGCATATTTTCGGTAAAAACGGTCGTAATTTCAAACTGCGAATACGTGCAGAAAGCCAGAATTTGGCTCTAAAATATAGCTCAAGTGTCGAATTTAGGATGTTTGGGATATTTTGAAAACTGCAGGGGGGTTTGTGTAAAATGTGACTCATCGACCCTCTCAGTAATTGAAATATTTTCGGAATAAAAATTCGTAATTTCAAACTGCGAATACGTGCAGAAAGCCAGAATTTGGCTCTAAAATATAGCTCAAGTGTCGAATTTAGGATGTTTGGGATATTTTGAAAACTGCAGGGGGGTTTGTGTAAAATGTGATTCATCGACCCTCTCAATAATTGGCATATTTTCGGTATAAAAAGCCGTAATTTCAAACTGCGAATACGTGCATAGAGTCAGAATTTGGCTCCAAAATATAGCTCAAGCGTCGAATTTGGGATGTTTTCGTTATTTTGAAAACTGCATGGAGGGTTTGGGCAAAATGTGATCCATCGTTGCTCTTAGTAATTTGCATATTTTCGGTATAAACAGACGTAAATTCAAACTGCGAGTCCGTGCAGAGAGCCCGACTTTAGCTCCAAAATATGGCTCAAGCGTCGAATTTTAGATGTTTGGGATGTTTTGAAAACTGCAGTGGGGGTTTGGGCAAAATGTGACCTATCGCCGCTCTCAGTAATTGACTTATTTTCGGTATAAAATGTCGTAATTTCAAAATGCGAATATGTGCAGAGAACCAGAATTTGGCTCCAAAATAATTCTCTAGGGTCGAATTTGGGATGCTTGGGATATTTTGAAAACTGCAGGGAGTGTTTGGGCAGAATGTGATCCATTGCCGCTTTCAGTAATTGGCATATTTTCGGTATAAAAACTCGTAATTTCAAACTGCGAATACGTGCAGAGAGCCAGAATTTGGCTCCAAAATATGGCTCAAGGTTCGAACATGGGATGTTTTGGATATTTTGAAAACTGCAATGAGGGTTTAGGCAAAATTTGATCCATCGCCGCTCTAAGTAATTGGCATATTTTCGGTATAAAAATCCTAATGTAAAACTGCGAATTCGTGCAGAGAGCCAGCATTTGGCTTCAAAATTTGGCTCAAGGGTGGAAATTGGGATAATTGTAATATTTTGAAAACTGCAGGAAGGGTTTCTGCAAAATGTGATCTATTGCCGCTTTCAGTAATTGTCATGTTTTCGTTATAAAAAGTCGTAATTTCAAACTGCGAATACGCGCAGAGAGCCAGAATTTGGCTTTAAAATATAGCTAAAGCGTCGAATTTGGTATGTTTGGGATATTTTGAAAACTGCAGGGGGGGTTTGGGTAAAATGTGACCCATCGACCCTCTCAGTAATTGACACATTTTCGGAATAAAAATTCGTAATTTCAAACTGCGAATATGTGCAGAGAGCCACAATTTGGCTACAAAATATGGCTCAAGGGTCGAATTTGGGATGTTTGGGATATATTGAAAACTGCAGGGGGGTTTGGGCTACAAGTGACCCATCGCCGCTCTCAGTAATTGGCATATTTTCGCTATAAAATGACGAAATTTCAAACTGCGAATACGTGCAAAGAGCCAGAATTTTGCTCCAAAATAGGTCTCAAGCGTCGAATTTGGGATGTTTGGGATATTTTGGAAACTGCAGGCAGGGTTTGGGCAAAATGTGATCCATCGCCGATTTCAGTAATTGCCATATTTTCGGTACAAAAAGTCGTAAGTTCAAAATGCGAATATGTGAGGAGAGCCAGAATTTGGCTTTAAAATATGGCTCAAGCGTCGAATTTGGGATGTTTGGGATATTTTGCAAACTGCAGGGAGGGTTCGGACAGAATGTGATCCATCGCCACTTTCAGTAATTGGCATATTTTTGGTATAAAAAGTCGTAATTTCAAACTGTGAATACGTGCAGAGAGCCAGAATATGGCTCCAAAATAATTCTCTCGGGTCGAATTTGGGATGTTTGGGATATTTTGAAAACTGCAGGGAGGGTTTAGGCAAAATGTGATCCATCGCCGCTCTCAGTAATTGGCATATTTTCGGTATAAAAAGCCGTAATTTCAAACTGCGAATACGTGCAGAGAGTCAAAATTTGGCTCCAAAATATGGCTCAAGCGTCGAATTTGGGATGTTTGCGATATTTTGAAAACTGCATGGAGGGTTTGGGCAAAATGTCATCCATCGCCGCTCTTAGTAATTTGCATATTTTCGGTATAAACAGACGTAAATTCAAACTGCGAGTCCGTGCAGAGAGCCCGACTTTGGCTCCAAAATATGGCTCAAGCGTCGAATTTTAGATGTTTGGGATGTTTTGAAAACTGCAGGGGGGGTTTGGGCAAAATGTGACCTATCGCCGCTCTCAGTAATAGACTTATTTTCGGTATAAAATGTCGTAATTTCAAAATGCGAATATGTGCAGAGAACCAGAATTTGGCTCCAAAATAATTCTCAAGGGTCGAATTTGGGATGCTTGGGATATTTTGAAAAGTGCAGGGAGTGTTTGGGCAGAATGTGATCCATTGCCGCTTTCAGTAATTGGCATATTTTCGGTATAAAAACTCGTAATTTCAAACTGCGAATACGTGCAGAGAGCCAGAATTTTGCTCCAAAATAGGTCTCAAGCGTCGAACTTGGGATGTTTTGGATATTTTGAAAACTGCAAGGAGGGTTTAGGCAAAATGTGATCCATCGCCGCTCTAAGTAATTGGCATATTTTTGGTATAAAAATCCTAATGTAAAACTGCGAATACGTGCAGAGAGCCAGCATTTGGATTCAAAATTTGGCTCAAGGTGGAAATTGGGATAATTGTAATATTTTGAAAACTGCAGGAAGGGTTTGGGTAAAATGTGATCTATTGCCGCTTTCAGTAATTGTCATGTTTTCGTTATAAAAAGTCGTAATTTCAAAATGCGAATACGCGCAGAAAGCTAGAATTTGGTTCCAAAATATATCTCAAAGGTCGAATTTGGGATGTTTGGGATATTTTGTAAACTGCAGGGGGGTTTGGGCAAAATGTGACCCATCGCTTCTTTCAGTAATTGACATATTTTCAAGCGTCAAATTTATTATGTTTGGGATAAAAAGTCGTAAATTCAAACTGCGAATACGTGCAGAGAGCCAGAATTTTGCTCCAAAATAATTCTCAAGGGTCGAATTTGGGATGTTTGAGATATTTTGAAAACTGTTGGGAGGATTTCGTCAAAATATGATCCATCGTCGCTCTCAGTAATTGGCATATTTTCGGTATAAAAAGTCGTAATTTCAAACTGTGAATTCATGAAAAGAGACAGAATTTGGCTCCAAAATAATTCTCTAGGGTCGAATTTGGGATGTTTGGGATATTTTGCAAACTGCAGGGAGGGTTCGGACAGAATGTGATCCATCGTAACTTTCAATAATTGGCATATTTTTGGTATAAAAAGTCGTAATTTCAAACTGTGAATACGTGCAGAGAGCCAGAATTTGGCTCCAAAATATGGCTCAAGGGTCGAATTTGGGATGTTTGGGATATTTTGGAAACTGCAGGGAGGGTTTGGGCAAAATGTGATCCATCGCCGCTTTCAGTAATTGGCATATTTTCGGTATAAAAAGTCGTAATTTCAAACTGCGAATACGTGCAGAGAGCCAGAATTTGGCTCCAAAATATGGCTCAAGCGTCGAATTTGGGATGTTTGGGATATTTTGGAAACTGCAGGGAGGGTTTGGGCAAAATGTGATCCATCGCCGATTTCAGTAATTGGCATATTTTCGGTATAAAAAGTCGTAATTTCAAACTGCGAATACGTGCAGAGAGCCAGAATTTGGCTCCAAAATATGGTTCAAGGGTCGAATTTGGGATGTTTGGGATATTTTGCAAACTGCAGGGAGGGTTTGGGCAAAATGTGATCCATCGCCGCTTTCAGTAATTGGCATATTTTCGGTATAAAAAGATGTAATTTCAAACTGTGAATACGTGCAGAGAGCCAGAATTTGGCTCCAAAATATGGCTCAAGCGTCGAATTCTGAATGTTTGGGATATTTTGAAAACTGCAGGGAGGGTTTGGGCAAAATGTGATCTATCGCCGCTTTCAGTAATTGTCATATTTTCGGTATAAAAAGTTGTAATTTCAAACTGCGAATACGTGCAGAGAGCCAGAATTTGGCTCCAAAATATGGTTCAAGGGTCGAATTTGGGATGTTTGGGATATTTTGTAAACTGCAGGGAGGGTTTGGGCAAAATGTGATCCATCGCCACTTTCAGTAATTGTCATATTTTCAAGCGTATAAAATGTCGTAACTTCAAACTGCGAATACGTGCAGAGAGCCAGAATTTGGCTCCAAAATATGGCTCAAGCGTCGAATTTGGGATGTTTGGGATATTTTGAAAACTGCAGGGAGGGTTTGGGCAAAATGTGATCCTTTACATCAAATCATACAGCGAGGCTGCGTATTATTTTGATCATTAAAAAGGCATATGAAAACGTTGTTTCCAATTCAAATGATAATAAACAATGTGTTTTCATTAGAATTAACTAAAACGTTCCGGAATTCCCGTTTATATTACTGAAAGAAGAGGTACTCGAAAAACCGCTCTAACCCGGATGAAACGTCGAAACATGTAATAAAAACAGAAAATCTCTCCTAATCAATATCTTATTCACTATTTTAACGAGGTACAAATAGTTGATTGAAAATCAAATATTTAAGTTTAATTTGCAATTAATTACGTGCTTGCATTATATTTATCGTAAATTTATTGAATTAATGGCAATGAACCTAAAGGCTTGAAAACGCGGAAAAACGGCAAAATATTGCCTAAATCATTGATATTTGATTTAAATCTCATGAAGGAAACAAGGATGAAAAACCTCAAAATATTGGCAAATTCGATGATTTTAAGTACAAAGCACAATGCAAGGAAACTTGCTTAAAGCCATATCGCCGCTCTCAGTAATTGGCATATTTTCGGTATAAAAAGTCGTAATTCAAACTGCGAATACGTACAGAGAGCCAGAATTTGACTTCAAAATATGGTTCAGGCGACGAATTCGGGATTTTTATAATTAAGGATATGTTGATGGAAAATTTCCAAAACATCTTTAGTTTTTCTAATACAAATTTTGAAAGTTACCCCCAAAATTATGCAAATAACTCATGTTTATTCCTATTATAAAGTCAATAAATGAACTTTGAGAAAAAACCTATCAACAACACTTGAAGACATGCACTCTACATACACTGCGCAAGTTTCATGTAAATTGAATAAAAAATAAAGAAGTTATTTGAATGTTTATGTTAATTGAAAAAAACAAGCAAATAATAAAGTCTAAGATTCTAAAATCTGTGGGTGAGGTTGACATCAACCACTTTTCTTTAAAATTGGCTCCCTTACAGATTCACGCCGGATTAGAGCGTGACCGTAAAATGTGATCGCCGTTCTCAGTAATTAGCATATTTTCTGTATAAAAAGTCGTAATTTCAAACTGCGAATACGTGCAGAGAGCCAGAATTTGTCTCCAAAATATAGCTCAAGCGTCGAATTTGGGATGATTGGGATATTTTGAAAAGTGCAGGGAGGGTTTAGGCGAAATGTGATCAATCGCCGCTTTCAGTAATTGGCATATTTTTGGTATAAAAAGTCGAAATTTCAAGCAACGAATACGTGCAGAGAGCCAGAATTTGGCTTCAAAATATGGCTCAAGGGTCGAATTTGGGATGTTTGGGATATTTTGAACACTGCAGGGAGGGTTTAGGCAAAATGTGATACATCGCCGCTTTCAGTAATTGGCATATTTTCGGTATAAAAAGTCTTATTTTCAAACTGCGAATACGTGCTGAGAAGATATTTTGGTGACAGATATACCCACCTATGTATGGCAATCAGATACGAAAATCAGAAGCGGAGTGCCACATAGTGCCACTCCATATTAGGTCACCCAAGGTGTGAGTGGTAGCAGTCGAAAAAACAGTGAAGATAGGTATCTATTATGTACCGCTATGACAATGTTCATTTATACAGTTAAGTATGGCAGTGTATTTAAGTAAAAAATGAATTTATTTGTATAATAATCACACACAGGTGAGTGCCAGTTATGCCCCTACATTCCTCTATGGGGCAGGTGTAAAACAGGTTCCTCTCAGTAATGGTGGTCGCCCGTACCTTCCTCGCACCTAATGACCTTGACTTTACCGTAACAGAGTTCTGCACCCAGTGGGGTCGTGTGGGTCTAATATAAGAGTATTAAATTATAAATCTCCCCCAGGGGTTAAAAAAATCAAAGAATTTATTAATGCTTTATTAGGTAAAAATCACAAGTGATGTATAAGAAGTTAATTATAAGAGTTAATAAATGTAGTTATGGATTCCTCACTCTTATTCCTCACTCCCCTCCACCTCCCCATCCTCATCTGAGTAGGATTCTGACGTCTCCCCATCTGTGGTTTTGGCTCTCTGCACGTATTCGCAGATTGAAATTACGACTTTTTATACCGAAAATATGCCAATTACTGAAAGCGGCGATTCATCACATTTTGCATAAACCCACCTTGCAGTTTTCAAAATATCCCAAATATCCCAAATTCGACACTTGAGCCATATTTTGGAGCCAAATTCTGGCTTTCTGCACATATTCGCAGTTTGAAATTAAGAATTTTTATTCCGAAAATATGCCAATTACTGATAGCGGCGATGGATCACCTTTTGCCCAAATCTTCCCTGCAGTTTTCAAAATATTCCAAACATCCCAAATTCGACGCATGAGCCATATTTTGGAGCAAAATTCTGGCTCTCTGCACGTATACGCAGTTTGAAATTACGACTTTTTATACCGAAAATAAGCCAATTACTGAGAGCGGTAATGGGTCACATTTTGACCAAACCCTCCCCCCTCTTGCAGTGTTCAAAATATCCCAAACATCCCAAATTCGACCCTTGAGCCATATTTTGGAGCCAAAATCTGGCTCTATAGTCGTATTCGCAGTTTGAAATTACGACTTTTTATACTGAAAAAATGCCAATTACTGAAAGCGACGATGGATCACATTTTGCCCAAACCTTCCCGGCAGTGTTCAAAATATCCCAAACATCCCAAATTCGACCCTTGAGCCATATTTTGGAGACAAAATCTGGCTCTCTGCACGTATTCGCAGTTTGAAATTACGACTTTTTATACCGAAAATATACCAATTACTGAGAGCGGCGATGGGTCACATTTTGCCCAAACCCACTTACAGTTTTCAAAATATCCAAAACATCCCAAATTCGACCCTTGAGCCATATTTTGGAGCCAAATTCTGGCTCTCTGCACGTATTCGCAGTTTGAAATAAGGATTTTTTATACCTATAATATGCCAATTACTAAAGGCTGTGATGGATCACATTTTGACCCAACCCCTCAATGCAGTTTTCAAAATATTCCAAACATCCCAAATTCGACGCTTGAGCATTATTTTGGAGCCAAATTCTGGCTCACTGCACGTATCCGCAGTTTGAAATTACGACTTTTTATACCGTAAATAAGACAATTACTGAGAGCGGCGATGGTTCACATTTTGCCCAATCTCCCCCCCTCCCCCACCGCAGTGTTCAAAATATCCCAAACATCCCAAATTCGACCCTTGAGCCATATTTTGGAGACAAAATCTGGCTCTATAGTCGTATTTTGAGTTTGAAATTACGAATTTTTATATCGAAAATATGACAACTACTGAGAGCAGCGATGGATCACATTTTGCCCAAACCCTCCCTGCAGTTTTAAAAATATCCCAAACATCCACAGTTCAACGCTTGAGCCATATTTTGGACCCAAATTCTGGCTCTCTATACGTATTCGCAGTTTGAAATTACGACTTTTTATACCGAAAATATGCCAATTACTGACCGCGGCGATAAGTCACATTACGCCCAAACCCCCCTGCAGCTTTCAAAATATCCCAAACATCCCAAATTC
The DNA here is from genome assembly GCF_020424385.1 of Procambarus clarkii. Classification (NCBI taxonomy): domain Eukaryota; kingdom Metazoa; phylum Arthropoda; class Malacostraca; order Decapoda; family Cambaridae; genus Procambarus; species Procambarus clarkii. The sequence goes on along the minus strand of NW_025567038.1, from coordinate 35,076 downwards.
AACCCTTGAGCCATATTTTAGAGCCAAATTCTGGCTTTCTGCACGTATTCGCAGTTTGAAATTAGTATTTTTTATACCGAAAATATGCCAAGTACTGAAAGAGGCGATGGGTCACATTTTGCCCAAACCCCCCCTGCAGTTTTCAAAATATCCCAAACATTCCAAAATCGACCCTCAAGCTATATTTTGGAGCCAAATTTTGGCTCTCTGCACGTATTCGCAGTTTGAAATTACGACTTTTTATACTGAAAATCTGCCAATTACTGAAAGCAACGATGGATCACATTTTGCCCAAACCCGCCCCTGCAGTGTTCAAAATATACCAAACATCCCAAATTCGACCCTTGAGCCAAATTTTGGAGTTAAAATCTGGCTCTCTGCGCTTATTCGCAGTTTGAAATTACGACATTTTATAGCGAAAATATGCCAATTACTGAAAACGCAGATGGATCACGTTTTGCCCAAACCCTCCCTACAGTTTTCAAAATATCCCAAACATCTCAAATTCGACGCTTGAGCCATATTTTGAAGCAAAATTCTGGCTCTCTGCACGTATTCGCAGTTTGAAATTACGACTTTTTATACCGACAATATGCCAATTGCTGAGAGCGGCGATCGGTCACATTTTGCCCAAACCCCCCTTCAGTTTTCAACATTTCCTACACATACCAAAAACGACCCTCAAGCCATATTTTGGAGCCAAATTCTGGCTCTCAGCACGTATTCGCAGTTTGAAATTACGACTTTTTTTTACCGAAAATATGCCAGTTACTGAAAGCGGCGATTGATCACATTTTGCCGTTTTTCAACGTTTTTGTGAATTTTCAGTTTATGGGTATTAATTCATTATATATACGATAAAAATGATGCAAACACATAATTGATTAGATAATAACATTAAATACTTCATTTTCCATCAACTATTTGTTTCTCGTTACAATACTGAGTAAGATATTGAAAAGGGGAGAAGTTCTGTTTTTATTGCATATATTGACGTTTTAGCCGGATTAGAGCGGTTTTACGTGTACATCTTCCATCGGTAATATAAACGGAAAATCAGGAACATTTTAGTTAATTCTAATGAAAACACATTGATTTTTATCATTTGTATTGGAAACAACATTGTCATATGTCTTTTCTTGGATCTAAATAATACGAAACCTCGCTCTATGATTTGAAGTTAAAATCCTCAAATTTGGTAAAATTGTGACTTTTTCACGTTAATCATGTAGTTTTATATTACGTAAATATATTCATTTTTACCAATATTTCGATACTATGTCATGTAGTATCACGATGTGTGATTTGGCCTTCAAATCTCAGAATTTCACATAATATTGCATTTTAAGCAAGTTTTCTTGCATTTTGTTTTGTACGAAAAATCGTCGAATATTTTGACGTTTATCATCCCCTTTTCCTTTATGTGATTTAAACAAAATATCATCGAATTAGGCAATATTTTGCCGTTTTTCCACGTTTTTGTGAATTTTCAGTTTATTGTTATTAATTCATTAAATATACGATAAAAATGATGCAAACACATAATTGATTAGAAATTAACCTTAAATACTTCATTTTCAATCAACAATTTGTTTCTCGTTAAAATACTGAGTAGTATATTGAAAAGAGAAGATGTTCGGTTTTTATTGAATATATCGACGTTTCAGCCGGATTAGAGCGGTTTTACGTGTACATCTTCCATCGGTAATATAAACGGAAAATCAGGAACATTTTAGTTAATTCCATTGGTTTTTATCATTTGTATTGGAAACAACATTGTCATATGTCTTTTCTTGGATCTAAATAATACGAAACCTCGCTCTATGATTTGAAGTTAAAATCCTCATATATGGTAAAATAGTGACTTTTTTCACGTTTTTCATGTAGTTTGATATTACATAAATATATTCATTTTTACCAATATAGGTAAAATGAATATATTTACGTAATATCAAACTACATGATTAACGTGAAAAAGTCACAATTTTACCAAATTTGAGGATTTTAACTTCAAATCATAGAGCGAGGTTTCGTATTATTTAGATCCAAGAAAAGACATATGACAATGTTGTTTCCAATACAAATGATAAAAACCAATGGAATTAACTAAAATGTTCCTGATTTTCCGTTTATATTACCGATGGAAGATGTACACGTAAAAACGCTTTAATCCGGCTAAAACGTCGATTGCATATTTTTGCTAAACATATGCTAGAACTAAAATTTTTGCTAAAAACGATTGCTAAAACGTTTATTGCATATGCAATAAAAACCGAACTTCTCCCCTTTTTAATATCTTACTGAGTATTTTAACGAGAAACAAATAGATGATTGAAAATGAAGTATTTAAGGTTATTATCTAATCAATTATGTGTTTGCATTACTTTTATCGTATATATAATGAATTATTAACAATAAACTGAAAATTCACAAAAACGTGGAAAAACGGCAAAATATTGCCTAATTCGATGATAATTTGTATAATCACATAAAGGAAAAGGGGATGATAAACGTCAAAATATTGCTAAATTCGATGATTTTTCGTACGAAACAAAATGCAAGAAAACTTGCTTAAAATGCAATATTATACGAAATTCTGAGATTTGAAGGCCAAATCACATATCGTGATACTACATGAAATAGTATCGAAATATTGGTAAAAATGACTATATTTGCCTAATATCAAACTACATGATTAACGTGAAAAAGTCACTATTTTTAATATCTTACTGAGTATTTTAACGAGAAACAAATAGATGATTGAAAATGAAGTATTTAAGGTTATTATCTAATCAATTATGTGTTTGCATTACTTTTATCGTATATATAATGAATTATTAACAATAAACTGAAAATTCACAAAAACGTGGAAAAACGGCAAAATATTGCCTAATTCGATGATAATTTGTATAATCACATAAAGGAAAAGGGGATGATAAACGTCAAAATATTGCTAAATTCGATGATTTTTCGTACGAAACAAAATGCAAGAAAACTTGCTTAAAATGCAATATTATACGAAATTCTGAGATTTGAAGGCCAAATCACATATCGTGATACTACATGAAATAGTATCGAAATATTGGTAAAAATGACTATATTTGCCTAATATCAAACTACATGATTAACGTGAAAAAGTCACTATTTTACCATATATAAGGATTTTACCTTCAAATCATAGATCGAGGTTTCGTATTATTTAGATCCAAGAAAAGACAAATGACAATGTTGTTTCCAATACAAACGATAAAAATCAATGTGTTTTCATTAGAATTAACTAAAATGTTGCTGATTTTCCGTTTATATTACCGATGGAAGATGTACACGAAAACATCTCTATTCCGGCTGAAACGTCGATATATGCAATAAAAACCGAACTTCTCCACTTTTTAATATCTTACTCAGTATTTTAACGAGAAACAAACAGATATTTGAAAATGAAGTATTTAAGGTTATTATCTAATCAATTATGTGTTTGCATCATTTTAACGTATTTTTAATGAATTTATACCCATAGACTGAAAGATCACAAAAACGTGGAAAAACGGCAAAATATTGCCTAATTCGATGATATTTTGTTTAAATCACATAAAGGAAAAGGAGATAATAAACGTGAAAATATTGCTAAATTCGATGATTTTTCGTACGAAACAAAATGCAAGAAAACTTGCTTAAAATGCAATATTATGCGAAATTCTGAGATTTGAAGGCCAACTCACATACCGTGATACTACATGAAATAGTATCGAAATATTGGTAAAAATGAATATATTTACGTAATATCAAACTACATGAAAAACGTGAAAAAGTCACTATTTTACCATATCTGAGGATTTTAACTTCAAATCATAGAGCGAGGTTTCGTATTATTTAGATCCAAGAAAAGACATATGACAATGTTGTTTCCAATACAAATGATTAAAACCAATGGAATTAACTATAATGTTCATGATTTTCCGTTTATATTACCGATGGAAGATGTACACGTAAAACCGTTCTAATCCGGCCTAAACGTCGATATATGCAATAAAAACCGAACATCTCCCCTTTTCAATATCCTACTCAGTATTTTAACGAGAAACAAATTGTTGATTGAAAATGAAGTATATCTAATCAATTATGTGTTTGCATCATTTTTATCGTATATTTAATGAATTAATAACAATAAACTGAAAATTCACAAAAACGTGGAAAAACGGCAAAATATTGCCTAATTCGATGATATTTTGTTTAAATAACATAAAGGAAAAGGGGATGATAAACGTCAAAATATTGCTAAATACGATGATTTTTCGTACGAAACAAACTGCAAGAAAACTTGCTTAAAATGCATTATTATGCGAAATTCTGAGATTTGAAGGCCAAATCACATATCGTGATACTACATGAAATAGTATCGAAATATTGGTAAAAATGAATATATATACGTAATATCAAACTACATGAAAAACGTGAAAAAAGTCACTATATAACCATATTTGACGATTTTAACTTCAAATCATAGAGCGAGGTTTCGCATTATTTAGATCCATGAAAAGACATATGACAATGTTGTTTCCAATAGAAATGATAAAAATCAATGTGTTTTCATTAGAATTAAATAAAATGTTCCTGATTTTCCGTTTATATTACCGATAGAAGATGTACACGAAAGCATTTCTATTCCGGCTGAAACGTCGATATATGCAATAAAAACAGAACTTCTCTCCTTTTCAATATTGTGAGGGATCTAGATCCCTCAGCTAGGTTTTTCCTAGTTTCTAGAGCAGGCTAGACACTCTAGAAACTGAAGCTTTCAAAATAACATATGCTTGTTGGGTGTTGAATGAAAGCTTATGTCACAAACTATCACTTGAGAGTAGTTAGAAGTCTGTGATTGCTCTGTAGAGAGAATTACAGAGATTTTCCTGTTTCTGTGAAGTAGGATGTGAGTTACTTGGACTAAAACCGTTAGAGGTGGGGGGGAGAGCGGGGTGAGCGCTGCCTCTTCCCCCCCCACATGGGAGACATCACGCCACTGTCTAGGCCTCCCCCTCCTTGTGACGTCACAGGACGCGCACGGCGAGGCTATCGGTGAGTGGTTTAGGCACCATGATTAACAGTGCGGGCTTCAAGCTGATTGGTCTAGGCATTGTAGGGAGGAGGTATGGGCATGCAGAGTACCCTTAGCCCGCGAAATCTTCAGTTTGAATTGGGCGGCCAGGGAAGGAAGACGTGTCTGGGTGGGGGGGGGGGGGAATTTTCCCCCTCCACCCCCTGTTAATCGCTTCTGTCGTCCAAATTACTCGATTGGTGGCACTCCTGCCATCAGGGGTTGTGTCAAGGCCTAATTAAGTGAATTGGGGCCAGGGATTTACGGAAGAAACAGTAAAAAGCTAAAGGACAGTTGACTGTGTGAACGCATGAGGCAGGCTGGCAGAAGCCTCGTGGAGTATCAGATTGATCCCTCATCCCTCGGGTCTGAGTATCCTGTCTAGTGGCAATGGACAATTGATGTTGGGCAGTGTATGCGTATGTGATATTGCAGGCCCATGTTGGACTTTGCATTCCGCCAGGCCGCGTCAGTATGGGGACGCCACCAACCATTGTCACCCCAGAGTAGAACAAAGGCAGGTTCTAGAGTGATGGGGTGGAGATTCCCCAGCCGCGTGGGTACTCCTGTGGGCGGCACCCATGTGCGCGCCCGCCCGCCCGCGGGTGGGCTTCCCACCCAGGCAAACACCACCCCGCCCGCCCGCCCGGCCGGTGGGGTGGTATCACGTCATGCGCCACTCAGGCCACCCGCACGCCGGCCACCCAACCCCCCCCCCCATCTCTCACCTCGGGAGGGGCGCTGTGGCCACCTGCCTTGGCCACATGCCTTGGCCACTTTCCCGGGACAGCCTAGGGCCACATCTTGTCGACGCATGAGGAGCAAGCAGCTAAGTGTTGTCAGCTAGTGTGGTAGTAACTTTGGTAATGAGGAAAATAAGGGAAAGAAGGCAGTAGAAAGGAGCCGTGAGTACAATAAAAGTTGTTAACAGTGAGGAAGCAGCTGAGAGACAGCTGTCTGTACTGTCGTCCAGGTGATTGGTTGGGATGTACCTGGAGATGGATGTTGTACACGGTAGCACACAAGTAGATATATATATATTTATATAAGTGTGTAGACTGACTGGAGTGTGTGACCAGTCAGTGTAGATATTTACCATATAAGTGATCCAGCCTGTCGATTCTATATAATCGTTCAGGCTGGATTAATGCCATAGAGTACAGTAAAATTATAATCATTAGAGGTAGTCAGGAGTGTCAGTGAGGACCCCCTGAAGTCTGTGTAATTAGTACATGTTACTTGGTGATATAATTTTCAGAGAGTATGTGAATGCCATTTCTGTGTTCATTTGCATGCTATTGTACTGTGTTGTGTGGTAGTCAGTAGAGGTGATTGCTGACTGATTGCCTAATGATGTCATTAGCATGTGGGGTATGCTGACGGCATCATTATGTTGCAGGTTTGTGCAGTGTTGTTATCAGTATACAATATTATTGCCCCAGGAACTGTGTTGAGGGTAAGGGACTTCTAGGATTATTCAGGGGAATTTTCAGTACTTAATGAGAGCAGGCAATTGATGGGTTAATTGCCTGGCTGAGGTATGTGTGTGTTCACAGTATTCCTTTGCAATCAGGTGCAAGAAGTAAAAGAGGAGGGGCAGTAATATTAGTATACTTTTGTGTGTTGCACAACCGTGTGTTTTTATTGTGTGGGCACAGTAATTAGCGAGTTGCAGAGCTGCAACTATATGTGGGTAGTGCTGATATGTTGTTGCATGCCATTATAGTGTGACCTATGTAACGCTGGGGTTACTTTGTTTCTTTAAGTTATGTTGAGGACTAAAGGATTCAGTGAGTTAATTTTTCAGTGAGTTAATTAAAGGGTAATTAACTGGACAAGGGGTGCACACTTAGTATTGTGGAGTGAGTGGGGGCTGTTAAGAGAAACAGTGTTGAGCTATAATGAGATACGTCTCGGGAGCAATTAATTGTCCATGTGACAGTTAATTGACCACTCTAGCTAATTATGTAATTAGCCTTCTCATCATGAATTCACGTAGTGGGAGAGGTTCTGTCAGAGTCTGTCAGTATTTGTGTTAACGTAATATGCTCGAGACTAATTACCTTTCAGGGGTATAGAAAGTAGTGGCTCATGTTAATTAGTGGAGTAATTAGCATTGGAGAGCTCCGGTGACTCGGTAAAGCGAGGTCATGGAGCTAGCATAAATCGTTGTATTAATCATATCCTGTCTGAGGACAGTGGATTATTGGCACATCTTGTTAATTAGGGTAATTAACTCCTTTCCCGTGAATTCACAGTGTTTGATGAGACCTGCTTAGGCAGTGCGGAGTGAGACGTATTTATGGATGTTTAATTATCGGTCCTGGTGACAGTTAATTAATGGCTCAGCAGTAATTAGTGCCCTAATTAGGGTAATTAACACTCACTAGTAATTTTTTGACACAGAGTGTGGAGAAGCTACCAAGTTAGGGTAGGCTTAGTGAACGTAACTCAATGGGGATGTAATTAGTGGTCCGTTTGACCTTAATTGAGAATTACTCACTGAATACTTGCAAGGAGTCAAGTGTGTTGTAATATGTTGAGTTATTGTTAACAAGAGAGAGACAAGTGTTAATGATTAACGTAGGGACGTGTAAAGGCAACAGTCACAGGGAAGTTCACGCAGTGGAGGAATTGTCAAGTGAAGACTAACGTAGTGTTAACGATTTAACGAGCTGTCGTTAATTGAGTAATTAACGTAAGGGGTTGACGGTCTGCTGTGATCGGAGTCAATTGCGCTGTAATTAAGCTTCCGTAATTCGTTGGACTGATCAGCTCTGTCTGCGGACAGAGTGATTAAGCACTCGTAGTTAATTAAAGATAATTAGTAATCGCCACTTAGTGAATTCTCCAGGTGTTGATGTTGTTGTTTACACGGAGTATTTGAACATTGTTTGTGATTACCGTAGTACTTTGTTGCTGACTGCTGCGATCAGTCAATTAACGTAATTAATCACTTCAGGCAATTTCTTTTGGTTGTCGTCTGGTGACGAGAGTAGAGTCATACAAGGGATCTGTGGAGCTGTGTCCCAGAATTCCCGCCTTGCCTGTCGATATATCGGGTTACAACAGGGCAACTTCTTAGTGGGAGTTGCAAAGAGTGTTCACACGGGGTTGTGATAGGGGGAGTTACTGTTAGACTTCCGCCTAGTTACGTGGGTCTCTCCTGGGGGGCGGGAGGACCCCTAAGCTTGTGATTATAGTAGCTGTCAGGGAAACCAAGACACTATTGATTGCCTGCTTGTGTCTTTGTTTCAGTGGATCTTTCATTTGGTCAGTTAGTTCATGTTGTCAGCCCGAAGTGTCAGCAAGATGGAGCCTGCTGTCACTTCTCGAGGGGCTGTTGAATAGCTGTGTTGCAAATGCCACTTGATGTACAATAACGTAACCATTCGCTGTGGTGTAACGTAGTCTGTGATATTTTTCTTTGATTTGCAATATTGCGTCATCAGTGGGCACACCTGTGTTCAGGTTAGTTCAGTATGCAGCCTCACAGCAAGGGTTGCTATTTAGCTGTTTGTTATCGTGCCACTGGATTGACATTAACGTAACGTAAACTCGGTAATGTAGTAGTTAGTCTCTTGTTATTAATAAATTGTTATGTTATAGAAAACAGTCTTTGATGTCAACCCTTCAACCGTATTATTCCACCATATTTCTGCATAATATTATTAAATGTTGATGTGATCTTGATAAGGCGGCTGTTCTTGGGAATTCGAATTCCAATTCATAGCGCCACTTCAAATATAAATATTTGATTGTGAGAACCCGTCGGTTACCCTTTATTAGTTTTAACGTCCTGTTTAACTAGGAGGAGCCAGCGGCCTATTGTGGACAGGTTTTCACCCTTGTTGGTGGAGGCCTGGCGGTTTGCTCCCGCTTTTCCTTTTTCTACTGGACTTATGCTTAACTGCCGTGAGCAGACTTTAAACTTGTAGTCCACCTCTTAAGGGAGGTAGGCGTAGAGAAAAATCTCACAAATATCTTACTCAGTATTTTAACGGGAAACAAATAGTTGATTGAAAATGAAGTATTTAATGTTATTATCTACTCAATTATGTGTCTGCATCATTTTTATCGTATATATAATGAATTAATACCCATAAACTGAAAATTCACAAAAACGTTGAAAAACGGCAAAATATTGCCTAATTCGATGATATTTTGTTTAATTCACATAAAGGAAAAGGGGATGATAAATGTCAAAATATTGCTAAATTCGATGATTTTTCGTACGAAACAAAATGCAAGAATATTGCTTAAAATGCAATATTATGCGAAATTCTGAGATTTGAAGGCCAAATCACATATCGTGATACTACATGAAATAGTATCGGAATATTGGTAAAAATGAATATATTTACGTAATATCAAACTACATGAAAAACGTGAAAAAAGTCACTATTTAACCATATTTGAGGATTTTAACTTCAAATCATAAAGCGAGGTTTCATATTATTTAGATCCAAGAAAAGACATATGACAATGTTGTTTCCAATACAAATGATAAAAAACAATGTGTTTTCATTAGAATTAACTAAAATGTTCTTGATTTTCCGTTTATATTACCGATGGAAGATGTACACGTAAAACCGCTCTAATCCGCCTGAAACGTCGATATATGCAATAAAAACCGAACTTCTCCACTTTTCAATATCTTACTCAGTATTTAAACGAGAAACAAATAGATGATTGAAAATGAAGTATTTAAGGTTATTATCTAATCAATTATGTGTTTGCATCATTTTTATCGTATATATAATGAATTAATACCCATAGACTGAAAATTCACAAAAACGTGGAAAAACAGAAAAATGTTGCCTAATTCGATGATATTTTGTTTAAATCAAAACAGGAGTTTGATCAAAATTAATTAAAGATTAAATTAAGTTAGATTAAATCAAAACAGGAGTTTTAAATCAAAACAGGAGTTTAAGTGAGGGATGCAGAGGCTCAAGAAAGGGATGCAGAGGCTTAAGAAAGTGATGCAGAGGATCAAAAAAGGGATGCATAGGCTTAGGAAAGTGATGCAGAGGATGAAGAGAGTTTTGCAGAGGCCTAAGAGAGGGATGCAGAGGCTGAAGAGAGTGATGCAAAGGCTCAAGAGAGTGATGCAGAGGCTGAAGAGAGTGTTGCAGAGGCTTAAGAGAGGGATGCAGAGGCTCAGGAGAGGGATGCAGAGGCTTAAGAGAGTGATGCAGAGGCTGAAAACAGTGTTGCAGAGGCTTAAGAGAGGGATGCAGATGCTCAAGAGAGTGATGCAAAGGCTCAAGAGAGTGATGCAGAGGCTTAAGAGAGTGATGCAGAGGCTTAAGAGAGTGATGCAGAGGCTTAAGAGAGTGATGCAGAGGCTTAAGAGAGGGATGCAGAGGCTCAAGAGATGGATGCAGAGGCTCAAGAGAGGGATGCAGGGGCTCAAGAGAGGGATGCAGAGGCTAGAGTGAGGGAAGCAGAGGCACAAGAGAGGGATGCAGACGCTCTTGAGAGTGACGCAGAGGCTCAAAAGAGGGATGCAGGGGCTTAAGAGAGTGATGCAAAGGCTCAAGTGAGGGATGCAGAGGCTCATGAGAGGGATGCAGGAGTTCAAGAGATTGATGCAGAACCTCATGAGAGGGATGCAGAAGCTAAAGTGAGGGATGAAGAGGCAAAAGAGAGGGATGCAGAGGCTCTTGGGAGTGATGCAGAGGCACAAGAGAGCGATGCAGAGGCTGACGAGAGTGATTCAGAGGCTTACGAGAGTGATGCAGAAGCTTAAGTGAGTGATGCAGAGGCTTAAGAAAGTAATGCAGAGGCTCAAAAGAGGGATGCAGGGGCTTAAAAGGGTGATGCAGATGCTCAAGAGAGTGATGTAGAGGCTCAAGAGAGGGATGCAGGGGCTCAAGAGAGTGATACAGAGGCTCAAGAGAGTGATTCAGAGGCTTACGAGAGTGATGCAGAGGCTTAAGAGAGTGATGGAGAGGCTCAAGAGAGTGATGCAGAGGATCAATAGAGGGAAGCAGAGGCTTAAGAGAGTGATGCATAGGCTCTAGAGAGTGATGCAGAGGATCAAGAGAGTGATGCAGAGGCTCGAGAGAGTGATTCAGAGGCTCACGAGAGTGATGCAGAGAATCAAGAGAGTGATGCAGAGGCTCGAGAGAGTTATGCAGAGGCCTCAAGTGAGGGATTCAGAGGCTTAAGAGAGTGATGCAGAGGCTGAAGAGAGTGTTGCAGAGGCTCAAGAGAGGGATGAAGAGGCTGAAAAGTGATGCAGAGGCTCAAGAGAGGGATGCAGAGGCTCAAGAGAGTGATGCAGAGGATTTAAAGAGTGAGGCCGAGGCTTACGAGAGGGATGCAGAGGCTCAAGAGAGTAATGCTTTAAAGGGTAATGCAAAGGCTCCAGAGAGTGATGCAGAGGCTTGAGAGAGTGATTCAAAGGCTTAAAAAAGGTATGCAGAGGCTCAAGAGAGGGAACAGAGGCCCAAGAGAGGGATGAAGAGGCTCAAGAATGGGACGCAGAGGCTCAGGTGAGGGATGCAGAGGCACAAGAGAGGGATGCAGAGGATTTTGGGAGTGATGCAGAGGCTCAAGTGAGGGATGCAGAGGCTTAAGAGAGTGATGCAAAGGCTCAAGAGAGGGATGCAGAGGCTCATTAGAGGGATGCAAGAGTTCATGAGAGGGATGCAGAGGCTCAAGAGAGTGATGCAGAGGATCAAGAGAGTGATGCAGAGGCTCAAGAGAGTGATGCAGAGGATCAAGAGCGGGAAGCAGAGGCTTAAGAGAGTGATGCAGAGGCTCTTGAGAGTGATGCAGAGGCTCTTGAGAGTGATGCAGAGGCTCAAGCGAGTGATGCAGAGCCCCACGAGAGTGATGCAGAGGATCATGAGAGGGATGCAGGAGTTCAAGAGAGTGATGCTGAGGCTCAAGAAAGGGATGCAGAGGCTTAAGAAAGTGATGCAGAGGATCAAAAAAGGGATGCAGAGGCTTAAGAGAGAGATACAGAGGCTGAAGAGAGTGTTGCAGAGGCTTAAGAGAGGGATACAGAGGCTCAAGAGAGTGATGCAAAGGCTCAAGAGAGTGATGCACTGGCTGAAAAGAGTGTTGCAGAGGCTTAAGAGAGGGATGCAGAGGCTCAAGAGAGGGATGCAGAGGCTTAAGAGAGGGATGCAGAGTCTCAAGAGAGGGATGCAGGGGCTCAAGTGAGGGATGCTGAGGCTCAAGTGAGGGATACAGAGGCACAAGAGAGGGATGCAGAGGCTCTTGAGAGTGACGCAAAGGCTCAAGAGAGGGATGCAAGGCTTAAGAGAGTGATGCAAAGGCGCTGGAGAGGGATGCAGAGGCTCATGAGAGGGATGCAGGAGTTCAAGAGAGTGATGCTGAGGCTCAAGAAAGGGATGCAGAGGCTTAAGAAAGTGATGCAGAGGATCAAAAAAGGGATGCAGAGGCTTAAGAGAGTGTGGCAGAGGCTGAAGAGAGTGTTGCAGAGGCTTAAGAGAGGGATACAGAGGCTCAAGAGAGTGATGCAAAAGCTCAAGAGAGTGATGCAGAGGCTGAAAAGAGTGTTGCAGAGGCTTAAGAGAGGGATGCAGAGGCTCAATAGAGGGATGCAGAGGCTTAAGAGAATGATGCAGAGGCTGAAGAGAGGGATGCAGAGGCTCAAGAGAGGGATGCAGAGGCTCAAGAGAGGGATGCAGGGGCTCAAGAGAGGGATGCAGAGGCTAGAGTGAGGGAAGCAGAGGCACAAGAGAGGGATGCAGAGGCTCTTGAGAGTGACACAGAGGCTCAAAAGAGGGATGCAGAGGCTTAAGAGAGTGATGCAAAGGCTCAAGTGAGGGATGCAGAGGCTCATGAGAGGGATTTAGGAGTTCAAGAGAGTGATGCAGAGGCTCAAGAGAGGGATGCAGAGGCTCAAGTGAGGGTTGAAGAGGCAAAAGAGAGGGATGCAGAGGCTCTTGGGAGTGATGCACAGGCAAAAGAGAGGGATGCAGAGGCTGAAGAGAGTGATTCAGAGGCTTACGAGAGTGATGCAGAGGCTTAAGAGAGTGATGCAGAGGCTTAAGAATTGATGCAGAGGCTCAAAAAAGGGATGCAGAGGCTTAAAAGGGTGATGCAGAAGCTCAAGAGAGTGATGCAGGGGCTCAAGAGAGGGATGCAGAGGCTCAAATGAGGGATGCAGAGGCTTAAGAGGGTGATGCAGAGGCTCAAGAGAGTGATGCAGAGGCTCGAGAGAGTGATTCAGAGGCTTACGAGAGTGATGCAGAGGCTCGAGAGAGTTATGCAGAGGCCTCAGGAGAGGGATTCAGAGGATTAAGGAGGGTGATTCGATTCGATATATTCGATGATTTTTAGTACGAAACAAAATGCAAGAAAACTTGCTTAAAATGCAATATTATGCGAAATTCTGATATTTAAAGGCCAAATCACATATCGTGATACTACATGAAATATAATCGAAAAATTGGTAAAAACGAATATATTCACGTGAAGTCACACTACATAAAAAACGTGAACAATATCGCTCTATTACCATATTTAAGGATTTTAACTTCAAATCATAAAGCGAGGTTTCGTATCATTTAGACCCTAGAAAAGACATAAAAATGTTGTTTCCAATACAAATGATAAAAAATCAATGTGTTTTCATTAGAATTAACTAAAATGTTCCTGATTTTCCGTAAATATTACTGATGGAAGATGTACACGTAAAACCGCTCTAATCCGGCTGAAACGTCGATATATGCAATAAAAACAGAACTTCTCGCTTTTTCAATATCTTACTCAGTTTTTTAACGAGTAACTAATAGTTGGTTAAAAATGAAGTATTTAATGTTAATTTTTAATCAATTATGTGTTTGCATCATTTTTATTGTATATATATTGAATTAATAACAATAAACTGGAAATTCACAAAAACATAAAAAACGGCAAATTATTGCCTAATTCGATGATATTTTGTTTAAATCACATAAAGGAAAAGAGGATGATAAACGTCAAAATATTGCTAAATTCAATTATTTTTAGTACAAAACAAAACGTAAGAAAACTTGCTAAAAAATGCTATATTATGCGAAATTCTCAGATTTAAGTCCAAATCACACATCGTGAGAAAACATGAAGTATTATCGAAATATTGGTAAAAATGAATATATTACGTCCAATCACACTACATGAAATACGTGAACAATATCGCTCTATTACCATATTTGAGGATTTTAACTTCAAATCATAAAGCGAGGTTTCGTATCATTTAGACCCTAGAAAAGACATATAAAGATGTTCTTTCCAATACAAATGATAAAAATCAATGTGTTTTCATTAAAGTACTCAAAAATATTCCTGATTTTCCGTTTATATTACCGATGGAAGATGTACACGTAAAACTGCTCTAATCCGGCTGAAACGTCGATATATGCAATAAAAACAGAACTTCTCCCCTTTTCAATATCTTACTCAGTATTTTACCGAGAATCAAATATTTGATTGAAAATGAAGTATTTAAGGTTATTTTCTAATCAATTATGTGTTTGCATCATTTTTATCGTATATTTATTGAAATAATACCAATAAACTGAAAATTAATATTATGCGAATTTCTGATATTTAAAGGCCAAATCACATATCGTGATACTACATGAAATAGTATCGAAATATTGGTAAAATCGAATATATTCACGTAAAGTCACACTACATAAGAAACGTGAACAAAATCGCTCTATTACCATATTTGAGGATTTTAACATCAAATCATAAAGCGAGGTTTCGTATTATTTAGATCCTAGAAAAGACATATAAAAATGTTGTTTCCAATACAAATGATAAAAATCAATGTGTTTTCATTAGAATTAACTAAAATGTTCCTGATTTTCCGTTTATATTACCGATGGAAGACGTACACGTAAAACCGCTCTAATCCGGCTGAAACGTCGATATATGCAATAAAAACAGAACTTCTCGCTTTTTCAATATCTTACTCAGTTTTTCAAGGAGAAACAAATAGTTGATTGAAATTGAAGTATTTAATGTTTATTTCTAATCAATTATGCGTTTGCATCATTTTTATCGTATATATATTGAATTAATAACAATAAACTGAAAATTCACAAAAACATAGAAAATCGGCAAAATATTGTCTAATTCGATGATATTTTGTTTAAATCACCTAAAGGAAAAGAGGACGATAAACGTCAAAATATTGCTAAATTCAATGATTTTTAGTACAAAACAAAACGTAAGAAAACTTGCTTAAAAATGCATTATTAAGCGAAATTCTCAGATTTAAGGCCAAATCACACATCGTGAGAAAACATGAAGTATTATCGAAATATTGGTAAAAACGAATATATTCACGTGAAGTCACACTACATAAAAAACGTGAACAAAATCGCTCTATTACCATATTTGAGGATTTTTACTTCAAATCATAAAGCGAGGTTTCGTATTATTTAGATCCTAGAAAAGACATATAAAAATGATGTTTCCAATACAAATGATAAAAATCAATGTGTTTTCATTAGAATTAACTAAAATGTTCCTGATTTTCCGTTTATATTACCGATGGAAGATGTAAATTTCCAACATAATACAACACTGTTGTATTATTATTAATTATTACTAAATCTAGTAATCACTGTAGTAACTAAAATTAACCAACCGTAGAGTTCACATGTACTAATAATTGTATCTGTACAATAATGCTAGAATTCTTACGTCACCAGACGCCAGTATTGCGTCAGATTCCACCATAATAAACACATCTATATCCAGTGTGTCAGAGAATTGAGTTTGATTCTCTAAAAACCACAGTGTTCTGTGTGATAATTATTTACCGATAACCTGACTCCCAAATAATGCCAAATAGAGCGTTTCTAGTTACAACTGTTATCTGGTAATAAATTTAACGTCACGCGTGAATGCCAGGGAGAGAATTAAATTCATCTCCATTGCTCGTTTACCATCGTAAAACGAGCAAATAATAATATTTAACTCCTCTGAATAATAAACCCGTCATTATCCAAGCATTTCAGTCGCAACTGCGAGAAATGATATTATTCGTAGTAAATAATTTGTGTTGCAAATGCGAGACGCGGAGCTGAGCAGAGGAGACGCCATTAATCGAGAGGACGCCACCGAGAGCGTGTGTAGGCGTCCACGAGGGAGGAAAGTCGCCACTGTGAGGTGTGAAGAATAGTTGCAGAATATAGCAACTTAGCTGGTGTCAGTGTCACGGGATACATCGTGGTGAATCGTCAACGAGAATTAACTTGACGTTCAGCCCGGAACCTGTAAATTTGTTCCGTGTAGCCCAACGTGACCGGCCAGAGAAGCGCGTCAACATCTAGGCTAGGCTCAACGCCACGTGTTCGTTATTACGACGCCAGAACCTAGGACGCGAGCTTCGGCAAGCCTCAACTTACACAGTGCCCTATTAGCTAAGTACCTTTATTCCCTTTTGATGCATCATCAGAGATAGGTTATAGCAGGGTAGCTTGTCGTCACGCCGAGCGACTAAAATAAAATACATGTTAGTATCTGTTTTCACTCTCCATTTTCAATTTCTTGAATATAGATATTTAGCAGCCTAATATGTTGCTACGTAATATATCTTGATTTACGGCTTGCGTGTGAAGACTTCCCCGAGCTGTTACTTCATGTGTTAATCATCTCCCAGTGTTCCATGATGAGTTCAGGAGATTCCTAGGATGATTCATGACTGATGTCTTGGAAAACGTCTTCAAGCTAAGACCCTTTTCCGTATTCCATTAATTAAATTATCTGTGATTAATTATTACCATAGATCACTGTTCACTGGATTTAACACATGTTTATTATAATCTTTAATTTCTGATATTCATAATCTATGTTCTTATTGATGATAATTTTATTGATTCTATAATTGGTCATAGGATTAGGTTATTACATAATGAACTGGTGTACGAACCACACTAGTTCCTAGACATATATGAAGTTCTAGTAATACCCCTCCAATGTAGGTGTTTGAGGCTTTGATTCAGTTAAATTATATACAGCCCATTAATTATATAAGTGATTATATTCTCTAGTATTTATCCATAGTTACTGGTTCCTCTAGGAATTTTCTAATGATCACATTTTTATTAGTTTCCCTCTTTACTATAAAAGCGGGTGGTCCTTCGTAATTGAATTCATTACATTAATATTTAAATAAATAGAGTCAAGCTCCAAATGTCCCACATTATGGACCTTATCGAACCGGATAAACATAAATTATAATTATAAACACTAATTAGTAATAACTAATCCCTGTGTGATGTAGTCTAGACTAACCATTTAATTAATTGTGTCTACCAACAGCGTAACACATAAGTTAGTCTAAGTCACACCAATTCATTGCAACTTTCACCTCATGTATAAGGTAGCACTCGTGGGACACAGTCAATTACCCACAACACTTAGACCTATACCTCATACTGAAGTAAGAATCTTTAGGTCACCAGGAGCAACAGATCATAACTTTTATAACAATTCCACACTAACACCTGCGTTAGAGTGGCCTCACCATCTAACCATTATATACTTAGGTGGTAATGACATCCATCCTACTCCTCATCCAGCTGAGGTGATCAAGCACCTTAAAGCCATAATTTCTTCTTTCAAGCTCATCAGTAATTCGGTAGTATTCACGTTAGTGGAACCTCGCCAACTAAGTCAAGATAATCGTTGGGAGTAACACCAGAATACTACCAGAGAGCTGCTAAGTACATAAATTTCAGGCTGAAAAAACGAGTGAGATTGGATGCCACTTATATCCAATTTACAGCCAGACCATATAGACAAAACCTGGCCAGAGATGGTGTACACCTGTCAGGTGAGTCTAGGTTGCATGTGGTTGACAAATTGATCAACACAATCAATTATCACAAACGGCTGTGGCTAACAAGCCAAACTTAACTGTACATAATTGTTTTCACTTGTGTATGCAAGTCCACACTTATAAACTATAAAAACAAAAATACAGCACAATTATATTCACCTTACTGCACCACAATAATCTTTACCAATCTTATTAGGTAGAATTTAGGCTGAGATTGTGCTGAATTTGGTACAAGCCCAGACTAAATAAATTTATAGTTCTTAGGTAGGAATTATCACGACTAGACTTAAGCTAGTCAGTAGTGTATGTATTATACCATTTGTGCTGACCCTATCCAGGGTGGGATTTAAACTTTGAGATAACTCTGATTGGTGTGTCTCTATAATATTTCATCTTGTACCCGTTATTTTGTGTATTGCTGGATGATCACCATTACATCTAATGGTGATATAGAAGAGCTAACCGGACGAAAGCTAATGGTGAAGTTCAGACAATGCACAAAATATCTAGCTACTTGTTGTTAGGTAGGTACATTTAACCTCAAGTGAGGTAGAGTATAAATTAGCCACATTAAATTAGGCTACATTTAATGTTACTTGTCCACTAATGAGCAAGTACCCAAGCTTCATTAGTAATACATATACTAATCCCATGAAGTTTGGACCCAAGCCCAACATGGCTACTCCTGAGCAATTAAGGAGAACCTATATTGGCCTTAAAGGTCATTTAACCAGACTAATTAACAAGGCTGAGGGCTTATCTAAAGAAACTCCCATTGACTCTTATCACTTAGAGACATCAGTAAGAGTAGCTGATCTGAAATTTGATCAAGTTAGGTCTACAGGTCAGTCTTATATTACTCTACTGAATACCATAGAAACTGATCCTGATGAAGTAGGTCAAATTGTAGACGATATCTCCCAGTATGAAGAGGAGACTCAAGATAAACTTTACATGCTATCTAAACTAGCAAAACAATCTGAATCCAATACAAATAATACTATGTCTCAATTCAGTAACCAACTACCAGAGGTTCGTTTACCTATTTTAGACTTACCTACATTTACAGGATTAGATACAGAAAATTGGGACAACTTTTGGACTTCATTTGAAGTACATATACATAAGAAATCGTCTCTTGACAAGGTTTCTAAATTCTCATACCTGCTTAGTCTTCTCAAAGGAGAGGCTAAAAAGGTCATACATAACCTAACACTCACTGAGAGTAATTATGAGGAAGCTATAAAACTGTTGAAGTTGAACTATTGCAACAAAGAGTTGAGTATAGCTAACCTTTATTACCAATTGCTAGACCTGAATGCACCAAATAGTAGACCAGAGTCACTTCAAAGCTTCAGACTAGAAGTAGAGTCTCTAGTAAAGGCCTTAGGTACTAAAGTTGATATACCAGCTTCAGAATGGTCAATCAAGTTACTTTTGCAGAGGAAATTACCTCGAAATGTCTTAACAGAGCTCTGCTCACACTATAAAACCGAGTTTCTCACTCTTGACCAAATATTCGAGGGACTGAGGATAACGGTTAACAGGTTGAAGACCCATGATAAAATTAAACCTGAGTCTAAACCAACTAATACTGACACTTCAGTCAAACCCAAACAGACTTTGAATAAGTCTAATAAATATAAATCTAAGACTGCTCCATCCACTGGAAAAAGAAGTGGTAATGTAGGTACTTATTCGGTGTCTCCTTCTGAGATAACCAATGACTTGTCTACTAAAGAGACCAAGTCAACCAAGGAAAGAAGATGTCTGTTTTGTAATCAAGGACATGCCACCTACCAATGCTCTGTTTATCCTACTTATAATGCTAGGATTAAAAGGTTGCAAGAAATACACACGTGCACCAAGTGCATGGGCTCTCATGATCCCAAAAAATGTGTAGTGCAGCTACGTTCCTGCAATAGATGCAACCAAGGTGTCCATCACTACGCCTTATGTAGAAAAACTTCTACTCAATCCATGACCACTGGGGAGAATTCCACGAATTCTACCACAGTGCAATATTGCAAAGTGCATCAAGAAATAAATGTACTTGCTACTGAGTCAGGCAATAATACCACTCTGCCTACAGCTCAACTTAGACTAATAAACAGGAAATCTAGAGTTAACACTAGAGGTCTTTTTGATCAAGGATCTCAGAAAACCTTCATTACACAACAGTTAGTAGAGCAGTTAAAATTAAAACCTGCCAAAAGTGTGAGGTTAAATATTTCTGGTTTCTTGACTAATAGTGGACCTCGTGAATACCAAGTAGTTAAGGTATTAGTGAGACTTGGATCTTCCACTAGTCCAATACAAGCGGTAGTAGTAGATAAACTTCCTACAGACCTGCAGGTCACAGGATTAGCTCGCACTGCGAAACATCTTA
This sequence comes from Procambarus clarkii, assembly GCF_020424385.1. Classification (NCBI taxonomy): domain Eukaryota; kingdom Metazoa; phylum Arthropoda; class Malacostraca; order Decapoda; family Cambaridae; genus Procambarus; species Procambarus clarkii. The sequence goes on along the minus strand of NW_025567038.1, from coordinate 14,769 downwards.
GACGAAACCGCATGAGGCTAGCAGATTACAAAATAAATTCTGACTGCCTCACTGATGTTGGAATACTTATAGGCGCAGATCATTATTACTAATTTGTAACTGGATGCACCAGACAACACGGAATGAATTTGTTGTCATCTGCTGGAGGCAAATTGCTTACTGGACCGGTGCTTTTCCAACAAAATCCAGCGTCAACAAACCAACAGTCTAACAATATAATAGTGGCGTGACTAGGCTTGGAACAGTCACCCCCTACGTTTCAGAGAAATATCTGAAGATATTGAGTCTGATCCACCTGTACATCGTCTGTGGGATTTAGACACTTTAGGTATTGTCCCTGAGCAACCAAGCCCTGATGATATGTGGACTTACCAGCAATATCTGGATACAGTTGTCTATAAAGATAAACAATATTGGGTAAGACTCCCATGGAAGTTGAATCATCCACAACTTCCAGTTAATTATTTTATGGCAGCCTCACAATTGCAGTCTCAATTAGCACGACTACAGAAGCAGCCAGACAAACTGAACATGTATCATCAACTCATCCAACAACATCTCAACAGTAAATTTATCGAAGTTGTTGATAATGCTGACCGGAAAATAGGTCATTATTTACCTCATCACGCTGTGGTGAAAGATTCATTGACAACACCTATCCGTATTGTCTTCAACTGTAGTGCTTAAGTAAAGCCAAGCAGTGTGTCTTTAAATGAATGTCTCCAAACGGGACCTAGCCTAACACAAAGGCTACATGATGTACTGTTACGATTCCGCACTGGTATTTTCGCTTATACTGCTGATATCAGTAAAGCTTTCCTCCGAGTAGGTTTGCAGGAGGAGGATCGTAACTACACTAAGTTTCTCTGGATTAAGGACCCACTGGATCCTAACAGTGATATCATCACATATCGTTTTGCCTCAGTATTATTCGGAGCTACGTCCTCCCCGTTTCTATTGCAAGCAACATTAGACACACATTTGAGGAAGTCAAATAGCCCTTATAAGGCAGACATTAGCGACAACTTGTATGTCGACAATTTCCAGGGAACTACTAATGATCAAACCAATTTGGTAGAAATCTACCATGAGGCTAACCGTGAGCTATTAGGAGCCAATATGCCACTACAGTCATGGGCCTCAAATAATGAATCATTAAACCAGGTAATCGAGAAAGAATTTCCAGGTTATCAGGTACCCAATCAATTAAAGGTTCTAGGCGTGGAATGGAACACAAGTACTGACGAGATGAATGTCAAGTCAGTACAAACCGATAACTCAACCCTTACCATGAGAACATTGCTCTCGTTTGTCAGTCAACCATTTGACCCTTTAGGCTTACTTAGTCCTATATTAATAAGGGGCAAACTCCTAATGCAGGAGTGCTGGCAGAAACATATGGGATGGGATGATCCGTTACCAAGTGAGTTACAAGCTAAATGGCAGATACTCTCAACGGATTTTAATCAGTTAGGTGTTTTGAAATTTCCTCGTAATGCTTCAGGACCAAACTTGCCCACAAATTTGCACGTTTTCTGCGATGCCTCTGGCAAAGCGTATGGCGCTGTAGCCTACTTAGTTAATAGTGCACAATCAATTTTGCTCACATCTAAAGCAAGAGTTGCTCCCATTAAGAAGAGATCTTTACCTCAAATGGAGTTGACTGCATTGCTGGTGGGAGTAAGATTGGCTCATTGCCTGACAAAGACACTCAATAATATCCACTTTGGTGAGATTGTTGTGTGGTCAGACAATGAGGCAGTCTTACAATGGGTAAGAAAAAACAACAATAAGACTCCCTACGTCAGTAATCGTGTTAGGGAAATTCATGAGTTATCTGTTGGATATAAATTCAGACATGTTCCTACTAAGGACAATCCTGCAGATTATTTATCTTGAGGATTAACACTAAAACAACTCATCAAGTCTTCGCTGTGGTTCAATGGACCTTCATGGCTTGTTGGTGGTCAGTGGCCCAAACAAAAGCCACAAGTCATAGTGACCGATATCACCACTCCCATGAAAGAACCAGAACCTCAACGAATTTAGCCATTGATCCTCACAATTATTCTAACTTAAGTAAGTTATTAAGAGTGACTGCACATGTGTTTGATTTTCTTGCTAAGATAGGAATTCGACATAAGTTTCCCAATCCTATCCTCTACTGGATCAAACGTGCACAACAAGAGACATATGGAAGCGAATATGAAAATCTTCCAGATAAATTAACTATGTCTCTAGGTATCTGGTATGATGCCAACACTCATAATATACTAAGGTGTGGAGGACGTTTGCTTCATGCAAAAATTGATCTGGACACAAAGAATCCAATTCTTCTACCACGTCACCACATCATCACCAAACTTCTAGTTTTACATCACTATCAATATGGTACTTTACATGGTGGAGTGTTAGATACTCTCACCGACCTTAGACAGAAATACTGGCTTCCTCAAGGTCGTCAGACAGTCAAGTCAATTATTAAATTCTGTGTAATCTGTAAAAGATACGATGCTAGAGATACTGTGTAATCTGCTAAAAGATACGATGTCCTTACCCAGGACCTCCACCACTCCCTGAAGAAAGAGTGGTTCATCTTCGTCCTTTTGAAACCACTGGTGTTGATTACACAGGAGCCTTGCTTCTCACTGGCAACCCAGATAAGATACCAGTGAAAGCTTACATTTGCCTTTTTACGTGTGCTACAACCAGAGGCGTACATTTAGAAGTGACTTCAGATATGAGTGCTGAAGCCTTCATCCAAGCCTTCCGCAGATTTGCAGCTCGCAGATCTTGTCCCAAACTAATGATATCGGACAATGGTTCCAATTTTGTGGCAGGAGAAGCCTGTCTGCGAGAAGTCTGGAATCATCCAGAAGTACAGTCAGTCCTGCAGAGACGACAATGTCACTGGAAATTTATAGCACCAAGAGCCCCTTGGCAAGGTGGGTTCTATGAGCGAATGAAAGGCACTGTTAAGAAGTGTTTAAGAAAAACCTTACACAGACAAAAATTCAGTTACTCCGAACTCCAAACCATTGTTGTGGAAATCGAGGCGCGAGTCAATAACCGCCTATTAACATACCTGTCCGATGATTTCTCCCAAAGAGAACCTCTGAGTCCCTCACACTTGATACATGGAGGCCTACTGAGCCCTCTCATACCTTTAGCCGAAGAGGACCCCGTAGACCCTTCACATGTAACCAGAAGTGACTTGGTAGAAAGTTACCAGCATCTCTCAAGAGTCATTGACAGGTGGAATGAGGTGTGGACTGGAGAGTACCTCACAGTTCTACGACAGTACCACTACGGAGCTTCGAGTCCTTATAATAAAGTACAACTTAAACCAGGGGACCTAGTATTAGTCGACAGTGATGGACCAAGGTCAGAGTGGCCCATAGGCAAAATTGTTGCCATTCATCCAGTTCATCAAGGTATCCTGAGAGTAGTGAAAGTTTTATGCCGAGGCAACACTACTCTAAAAACTTTAGAGAAGTTGGTACCTCTCAAATTAGCAGAACGAGAGTGTCTGCCAGAACCAGCTTCCCCAGTAGTTTCCGAGGACAGTAATTCTAATCCACCAAGCAACCGCCCCACTAGAGCTGCTGCTCAACAATGCAAGCAGAAACTGCAAGCCTATTACAGCTCTGACCAAGAGTAAATCCCTTTACATCCAATTTAAGTAACCATGATGATGCTGTGATGTGATGTCAAGTAACAAATCATTACAAGTCACTATGACCCAAGACATTCTCCTCACAGTAGATTCTCAGTTATTTGAATTGTGTGACTTAAATTCTTAATTGTTGTATAGGCTATAAATAACATTATTTATCTAGAGTATCTGAGAGTTTACAGACTTTGAGACTTAGTAACATACACATTACAGGTCATAGCAACACCAGATCACAGAGTTTATTGTAAACTTTCTTAGTTATCAGCTTTAGGTAATTCATAATAACATGTTCCATTTAACATGAAATCTGCAAGACTTAAGTTTCTTGTATGTCCTTGACAAATACGGGACATTCGTTATGTGTGTACTAACATACTAGCATACTAATATTAATACCAACTTCGGGATGGGTACGTCAGTACTCCACATTACACTGCGACCCGATAAATCTCCCCCCGGAGTTATGTTGGAAATTTCCAACACTAATACAACACTGTTGTATTATTATTAATTATTACTAAATCTACTAATCACTGTAGTAACTAAAATTAACCAACCGTAGAGTTCACATGTATTAATAATTGTATCTGTACAATAATGCTAGAATTCTTACGTCACCAGACGCCAGTATTGCGTCAGATTCCACCATAATAAACACATCTATATCCAGTGTGTCAGAGAATTGAGTTTGATTCTCTAAAAACAACAGTGTTCTGTGTGATAATTATTTACCGATAACCTGACTCCCAAATAATGCCAAATAGAGCGTTTCTAGTTACAACTGTTATCTGGTAATAAATTTAACGTCACGCGTGAATGCCAGGGAGAGAATTAAATTCATCTCCATTGCTCGTTTACCATCGTAAAACGAGCAAATAATAATATTTAACTCCTCTGAATAATAAACCCGTCATTATCCAAGCATTTCAGTCGCAACTGCGAGAAATGATAATATTCGAGTAAATAATTTGTGTAACAAATGCGAGACGCGGAGCGGGCAGAGGAGACGCCATTAATCGAGAGGACGCCACCGAGAGCGTGTGTAGGCGTCCACGAGGGAGGAAAGTCGCCACTGTGAGGTGTGAAGAATAGTTGCAGAATATAGCAACTTAGCTGGTGTCAGTGTCACAGGATACATCGTGGTGAATCGTCAACGAGAATTAACTTGACGTTCAGCCCGGAACCTGTTAATTTGTTCCGTGTAGCCCAACGTGACCGGCCAGAGAAGCGCGTCGACATCTAGGCTAGGCTCGACGCCACGTGTTCGTTATTACGACGCCAGAACCTAGGACGCGAGCTTCGGCAAGCCTCAACTTACACAGTGCCCTATTAGCTAAGTACCTTTATTCCCTTTTGATGCATCATCAGAGATAGGTTATAGCAGGGTAGCTTGTCGTCACGCCGAGCGACTAAAATAAAATACACGTTAGTATCTGTTTTCACTCTCCATTTTCAATTTCTTGAATATAGATATTTAGCAGCCTAATATGTTGCTACGTAATATATCTTGATTTACAGCTTGCGTGTGAAGACTTCCCCGAGCTGTTACTTCCCGTGTTAATCATCTCCCAGTGTTCCATGATGAGTTCAGGAGATTCCTAGGATGATTCATGACTGATGTCTTGGAAAACGTCTTCAAGCTAAGACCCTTTTCCGTATTCCATTAATTAAATTATCTGTGATTAATTATTACCATAGATCACTGTTCACTGGATTTAACACATGTTTATTATAATCTTTAATTTCTGATATTCATAATCTATGTTCTTATTGGAGACAATTTTATTGATTCTATAATTGGTCATAGGATTAGGTTATTACATAATGAACTGGTGTACGAACCACACTAGTTCCTAGACATATATGAAGTTCTAGTAATACCCCCCCAATGTAGGTGTTTGAGGCTTTGATTCAGTTAAATTATATACAGCCCATTAATTATATAAGTGATTATATTCTCTAGTATTTATCCATAGTTACTGGTTCCTCTAGGAATTTTCTAATGATCACATTTTATTAGTTTCCCTCTTTACTATAAAAGCGGGTGGTCCTTCGTAATTGAATTTCATTACATTAATATTTAAATAAATAGAGTCAAGCCCCAAATGTCCCACAACATAAAGGAAAAGAGGATGATAAACGTCAAAATATTGTTAAATTCGATGATTTTTAGTACAAAACAAAACGTAAGAAAACTTGCTTAAAAATGCAATATTATGCGAAATTCTCAGATTTAAGTCCAAATCACATATCGTGAGAAAACATGAAGTATTATCGAAATATTGGTAAAATGAATATATTTACGTACAATCACACCACATGAATAACGTGAAAAAAATCGCTATATTACCAAATTTGAGGATTTTACCTTCAAATCATAGAGCGAGGTTTCGTATTATTTAGACCCAAGAAAAGACATATAAAGATGTTGGTTCCAATACAAATGCTAAAAATCAATGTGTTTTCATTAAAATACTAAAAAATATTCCTGATTTTCCGTTTATATTACCGATGGAAGATGTACACGTAAAACCGCTCTAATCCGGCTGAAACGTCGATATATGCAATAAAAACAGAACTTCTCCCCTTTTCAATATCTTACTCAGTATTTTACCGAGAATCAAATATTAAGGGTATTTTCTAATCAATTATGTGTTTGCATCATTTTTATCGTATATTTATTGAATTAATACCAATAAACTGAAAATTCACAAAAACATGAAAAAACGGCAAAATATTGCCTAATTCGAAGATATTTTGTTTAAATCACTTAAAGGAAATAAGGATGACAAACCTCAAAATATTGTTAAACTCGATGAGTTTTAGTACAAAACAAAATGCAAGAAAACTTGCTTAAAAATGAAAAATTTGCGAAATTTTAAGATTTGAAGGCCAAATCACACATCGTGATACTACATGAAATAGTATCGAAATATTGGTAGAAACGAATATATTCACCTGAAGTCACAATACATTAAAAACGTGAACAAAATCGCTCTATTACCATATTTGGGGATTTTAACTTCAAATCATAAATTTCGTGTTATTTAGATCCTAGAAAAGACATATAAAAATGTTGTTTCCAATACAAATGATAAAAATCAAAGTGTTTTCATTAGAATTAAATAAATGTTCCTAATTTTCCGTTTATATTACCGATGGAAGATGTACAGGTAAAACCGCTCTAATCCGGCTGAAACGTCGATATATGCAATAAAAACAGAACTTCTCACTTTTTCAATATCTTACTTAGTTTTTTAACGAGAAACAAATATTTGATTGAAAATGAAGTATTTAATGTTAATTTCTAATCAATTATGCGTTTGCATCATTTTTATCGTATATATATTGAATTAATAACAATAAACTGAAAATTCACAAAAACATAGAAAAACGGCAAAATATTGCCTAATACGATGATATTTTGTTTAAATCCCATAAAGGATAAGAGGATGATAAACGTCAAAATATTGTTAAATTCAATGATTTTTCTGTACAAAACAAAACGTAAGAAAACTTGCTTAAAAATGCAATATTATGCGAAATTCTCAGATTTAAGGCCAAATCACACATCGTGAGAAAACATTAGGAATTATCGAAATATTGGTAAAAATGAATATATTTACATACAATCACACTACATGAAAAACGTGAAAAAAATCGCTATATTACCAAATTTGAGGATTTTAACTTCAAATCATAAAGGGAGGTTTCGTATTATTTAGACCCTAGAAAAGACATATAAAGATGTCGTTTCCATGTGATTTAAACAAAATATTATCGAATTAGGCAATATTTTGCCGTTTTTCCACGTTTCTGTGAATTTTCAGTTTATTGGTATTAATTCATTAAATATACGATAATAATGATGCAAACACATAATTGATTAGAAAATAACCTAATTTTTGAAAATAATTGGAAATTGGAGAAGTTCTGTTTTTATTGCATATATCGACGTTTCAGCCGGATTAAAGTGGTTTTACTTGTACATCTTCCATCTTTAATATAAACGGAAAATCAGGAACATTTTAGTTAATTCTAATGAAAACACATTGATTTTTATCATTTGTATTGGATACAACATTTTTAAGTCTTTTCTAGTATCTAAAAAATACGAAACCTCGCTTTTTGATTTGAAGTAAAAATCGTCATATTTCGTAATATAGCGACTTTTTTCACGTTTTTCATGTAGTGTCTATTTACGTAAATGTATTCGTTTTTACTAATATTTCGATACTACTTCATGTTTTCTCACGATATGTAATTTGGCCCTCATATCTCCAAATTTCGCAAATTTTTCATTTTTTAGCAAGTTTTCTTGCATTTTGTTTTGTATTAAAAATCGTCGAATTTACCAATATTTTGACGCTTATCATCCCCTTTTCCTTTTAGTGATTTTAACAAAATATCATCGAATTAGGCAATATTTTGCCGTTTTCCCACGTTTTTGTGAATTTTCAGTTTATTGGTATTAATTCAATAAATATATGATAAAAATGAAGAAAACACATAATTGATTAGAAAATAATCTTAAATACTTCATTTTTAATCATATATTTGATTCTCGGTAAAATACTGAGTAAGATATTGAAAAGGGGAGAAGTTGTTTTTATTACATATATCAACGTTTCAGCTGGATTAGACCGGTTTTACGTGTACATCTTCCATCGGTAATATAAACGGAAAATCAGGAATATTTTTGAGTATTTTAATGAAAACACATTGATTTTTATCATTTGTATTGGAAACGACATCTTTATATGTCTTTTCTAGGGTCTAAATAATACGAAACCTCGCTTTATGATTTGAAGTTAAAATCCTCAAATTTGGTAATATAGGGATTTTTTTCACGTTTTTCATGTAGTGTGATTGTATGTAAATATATTCATTTTTACCAATATTTCGATAATTCTTAATGTTTTCTCACGATGTGTGATTTGGCCTTAAATCTGAGAATTTCGCATAATATTGCATTTTTAAGCAAGTTTCCTTACGTTTTGTTTTGTACTAAAAATCATCGAATTTAACAATATTTTGACGTTTATCATCCTCTTTTCCTTTATGTGATTTAAACAAAATATCATCGAATTAGGCAATATTTTGCCGTTTTTCCAAAGTTTTTGTGAATTTTCAGTTTATTGTTATTAATTTAATATATATACGATAAAAATGATGCAAACAAATAATTTATTAGAAATTAACATTAAATACTTCATTTTTAATCAACTATTTGTTTCTCGTTAAAAAACTGAGTAAGATATTGAAAAAGCGAGAAGTTCTGTTTTTATTGCATATATCGACGTTTCTGCCGGATTAGAGCGGTTTTACCTGTACATCTGTGGGACATTTGGAGCTTGACTCTTTTTATTTAAATATTAATGTAATGAATTCAGTTACGAAGGACCACCCGCTTTTATAGTAAAGAGGGAAACTAATAAAAATGTGATCATTAGAAAATTCCTAGAGGAACCAGTAACTATGGATAAATACTAGAGAATATAATCACTTATATAATTAATGGGCTGTACATAATTTAACTGAATCAAAGCCTCAAACACCTACATTGGGGGGGTATTACTAGAACTTCATATATGTCTAGGAACTAGTGTGGTTCGTACACCAGGGGCCAGATTCACGAAAGCACTTACGAACCTGTACATCTTTTCTCAATCTTTGGCGGCTTTGTTTACAATTATTAAACAGTTAATGAGCTCCGAAGCACCAGGAGGCTGTTTATAACAATACCAACAGTTAAATGGGACGTTTTCATGCTTGTAAACTGTTTAATAAATGTAACCAAAGCCGTCAAAAATTGAGGAAAGATGTAAACATTCGTAAGTGCTTGCGTAAGTCCTTTCGTGAATCTGGCCCCAGTTCATTATGTAATAACCTAATCCTATGACCAATTATAGAATCAATAAAATTGTCATTAATACGAACATAGATTATGAATATCAGAAATTAAAGATAATAATAAACATGTGTTAAATCCAGTGAACAGTGATCTATGGTAATAATTAATCACAGATAATTTAATTAATGGAATACGGAAAAGGGTCTTAGCTTGAAGACGTTTTCCAAGACATCAGTCATGAATCATCCTAGGAATCTCCTGAACTCATCATGGAAAACTGGGAGATGATTAACACGTGAAGTAACAGCTCGGGGAAGTCTTCACACGCAAGCTGTAAATCAAGATATATTACGTAGCAACATATTAGGCTGCTAAATATATATATTCAGGAAATTGAAAATGGAGAGTGAAAATAAATACTAACGTGTAATTTATTTTAGTCGCTCGGCGTGACGACAAGCTACCCTGCTATAACCTATCTCTGATGATGCATCAAAAGGGAATAAAGGTACTTAGCTAATAGGGCACTGTGTAAGTTGAGGCTTGCCGAAGCTCGTGTCCTAGGTTCTGGCGTCGTAATAACGAACACGTGGCGTCGAGCCTAGCCTAGATGTTGACGCACTTCTCTGGTCGGTCACGTTGGGCTACACGGAACAAATTTACAGGTTCCGGGCTGAACGTCAAGTTAATTCTCGTTGACGATTCACCACGATGTATCCCGTGACACTGACACCAGCTAAGTTGCTATATTCTGCAACTATTCTTCACACCTCACAGTGGCGACTTTCCTCCCTCGTGGATGCCTACACACGCTCTCGGTGGTGTCCTCTCGATTAATGGCGTCTCCTCTGCCCCGCTCTGCGTCTCGCATTTGCAACACAAATTATTTACTACGAATAATATCATTTCTCGCAGTTGCGACTGAAATGCTTGGATAATGACGGGTTTATTATTCAGAGGAGTTAAATATTATTATTTGCTCGTTTTACGATGGTAAACGAGCAATGGAGATGAATTTAATTCTCTCGCTGGCATTCACGTGTGACGTTAAATTTATTACCAGATAACAGTTGTAACTAGAAACGCTCTATTTGGCATTATTTGGGAGTCAGGTTATCGGTAAATAATTATCACACAGAACACTGTGGTTTTTAGAGAATCAAACTCAATTCTCTGACACACTGGATATAGATGTGTTTATTATGGTGGAATCTGACGCAATACTGGCGTCTGGTGACGTAAGAATTCTAGCATAATTGTACAGATACAATTATTAGTACATGTGAACTCTACGGTTTGTTAATTTTAGTTACTACAGTGATTAGTAGATTTAGTAATAATTAATAATAATACAACAGTGTTGTATTATGTTGGAAATTTCCAACATAACTCCGAGGGGAGATTTATCGGGTCGCAGTGTAATGTGGAGTACTGACACACCCATCCCGAAGTTGGTATTAATATTAGTACATTAGTATGTTAGTACACACATAACGAATGTCCCGTATTTGTCAAGGACATACAAGAAACTTAAGTCTTGCAGATTTCAGTTAAATGGAACATGTTATTATGAATTAACTAAAGCTGATAACTAAGAAAGCTTACAATAAACTCTGTGACTGGTGTCGCAATGACCTGTAATGTTTATGTTACTGAGTCTCAAAGTCGGTAAACCCTCAGATACTCTAGATAAATAATGTTATTTATAGCCTATACAACAATTAAGAATTTAAATCACACAATTCAAATAACTGAGAATCTACTGTGATGAGAATGTCCTGAGTCATAGTGACTTATAATGATTTGTTACTTGACATCACACCACAGTATCATCATGGTTACTTAAATTGGATGTAAAGGGATTTACTCTTGGTCAGAGCTGTAATAGGCTTGCAGTTTCTGCTTGCATTGTTGAGCAGCAGCTCTAGTGGGGCGGTTGCTCGGTGGATCAGAATTACTGTCCTCGGAAACTACTGGGGAAGCTGGTTCTGGCAGACACTCTCGTTCTGCTAATTCGAGAGGTACCAACTTCTCTAAAGTTTTTAGAGTAGTGTTGCCTCGGCATAAAACTTTCACTACTCTCAGGATACCTTGATGATCTGGATGAATGGCAACAATTTTGCCTATGGGCCACTCTGACCTTGGTCCATCACTGTCGACTAATACTAGGTCCCCTGGTTTAAGTTGTACTTTATTATAAGGACTCGAAGCTCCGTAGTGGTACTCTCGTAGAGCTGTGAGGTACTCTCGAGTCCACACCTCATTCCACTTGTCAATGACTCTTGAGAAATGCTGGTAACTTTCTACCATGTCACTTCTAGTTGCATGTGAAGGGTCTACGGGGTCCTCTTCGGCTAAAGGAATGAGAGGGCTCAGTAGGCCTCCATGTATCAAGTGTGAGGGACTCAGAGGTTCTCTTTGGGAGAAATCATCGGACAGGTATGTTAATGGGCGGTTATTGACTTGCGCCTCGATTTCCACAACAATGGTTTGGAGTTCGGGGTAACTGATTTTTTGTCTGTGTAAGGTTTTTCTTAAACACTTCTTAACAGTGCCTATCATTCGCTCATAGAACCCACCTTGCCAAGGGGCTCTTGGTGCTATAAATTTCCAGTGACATTGTCATCTCTGCTGGACTGACTGTACTTCTGGATGATTCCAGACTTCTCGCAGACAGGCTTCTCCTGCCACAAAATTGGAACCATTGTCCGATATCATTAGTTTGGGACAAGATCTGCGAGCTGCAAATCTGCGGAAGGCTTGGATGAAGGCTTCAGCACTCATATCTGAAGTCACTTCTAAATGTACACCTCTGGTAGTAGCACACGTAAAGAGGCAAATGTAGGCTTTCACTGGTATCTTATCTGAGTTGCCAGTGAGAAGTAAGGCTCCTGTGTAATCAACACCAGTGGTTTCAAAGGGACGAAGATGAACCACTCTTTCTTCAGGGAGTGGTAGAGGTCCTGGGTAAGGACATACTCTAGCATCGTATCTTTTACAGATTACACAGAATTTAATAATTGACTTGACTGTCTGACGACCTTGAGGAAGCCAGTACTTTTGTCTAAGGTCGGTGAGAGTATCTAACACTCCACCATGTAAAGTACCATATTGATGGTGATGTAAAACTAGAAGTTTGGTGATGATGTGGTGACGTGGTAGAAGAATTGGATTCTTTGTGTCAAGATAAATTTTTGCATGAAGCAAACGTCCTCCACACCTTAGTATATTATGAGTGTTGGCATCATACCAGATACCTAGAGACGCAGTTAATTTATCTGGAAGATTTTCATATTCGCTTCCATATGTCTCTTGTTGTGCACGTTTGATCCAGTAGAGGATAGGATTCGGAAACTTATGTCGAATTCCTATCTTAGCAAGAAAATCAAACACATGTGCAGTCACTCTTAATAACTTACTTAAGTTAGAATAATTGTGAGGATCAATGGCTAAGATTCGTTGAGGTTCTGGTTCTTTCATGGGAGTGGTGATATTGGTCACTATGACTTGTGGCTTTTGTTTGGGCCACTGACCTCCAACAAGCCATGAAGGTCCATTGAACCACAACGAAGAGTTGATGAGTTGTTTTAGTGTTAATCCTCGAGATAAATAATCTGCAGGATTGCCCTTAGTAGGAACATGTCTGAATTTATATCCAGCAGATAACTCATGAATTTCCCTAACACGATTACTAACGTAGGGAGTCTTATTGTTGTTGTTTCTTACCCATTGTAAGACTGCCTCGTTGTCTGACCACACGACAATCTCACCAAAGTGGATATTATTGAGTGTCTTTGTCAGGCAATGAGCCAATCTTACTCCCACCAGCAATGCAGTCAACTCCATTTGAGGTAAAGATCTCTTCTTAATGGGAGCGACTCTTGCTTTAGATGTGAGCAAAATTGACTGTGCACTATTAACTAAGTAGGCTACAGCGCCATACGCTTTGCCAGAGGCATCGCAGAAAACGTGCAAATTTGTGGGCAAGTTTGGTCCTGAAGCATTACGAGGAAATTTCAAAACACCTAACTGATTAAAATCCGTTGAGAGTATCTGCCATTTAGCTTGTAACTCACTTGGTAACGGATCATCCCATCCCATATGTTTCTGCCAGCACTCCTGCATTAGGAGTTTGCCCCTTATTAATATAGGACTAAGTAAGCCTAAAGGGTCAAATGGTTGACTGACAAACGAGAGCAATGTTCTCATGGTAAGGGTTGAGTTATCGGTTTGTACTGACTTGACATTCATCTCGTCAGTACTTGTGTTCCATTCCACGCCTAGAACCTTTAATTGATCAGGTACCTGATAACCTGGAAATTCTTTCTCGATTACCTGGTTTAATGATTCATTATTTGAGGCCCATGACTGTAGTGGCATATTGGCTCCTAATAGCTCACGGTTAGCCTCATGGTAGATTTTTACCAAATTGGTTTGATCATTAGTAGTTCCCTGGAAATTGTCGACATACAAGTTGTCGCTAATGTCTGCCTTATAAGGGCTATTTGACTTCCTCAAATGTGTGTCTAATGTTGCTTGCAATAGAAACGGTGAGGACATAGCTCCGAATAATACTGAGACAAAACGATATGTGATGATATCACTATTAGGATCCAGTGGGTCCTTAATCCAGAGAAACTTAGTGTAGTTACGATCCTCCTCCTGCAAACCTACTCGGAGGAAAGCTTTACTGATATCAGCAGTATAAGCGAAAATACCAGTGCGGAATCGTAACAGTACATCATGTAGCCTTTGTGTTAGGCTAGGTCCCGTTTGGAGACATTCATTTAAAGACACACTGCTTGACTTCACTTTAGCACTACAGTTGAAGACAATACGGATAGGTGTTGTCAATGAATCTTTCACCACAGCGTGCTGAGGTAAATAATGACCTATTTTCCGGTCATCGTTATCAACAACTTCGATAAATTTACTGTTGAGTTGTTGTTGGATGAGTTAATGATACATGTTCAGTTTGTCTGGCTGCTTCTGTAGTCGTGCTAATTGAGACTGCAATTGAGAGACTGCCATAAAATAATTAACTGGAAGTTGTGGATGATTCAACTTCCATGGGAGTCTTACCCAATATTGTTACATTCTTGTACATTCTTGTACAGCCACTAGTACGCGTAGCGTTTCGGGCAAGTCCTTAATCCTATGGTCCCTGGAATACGATCCCCTGCCGCGAAGAATCGTTTTTTCATCCAAGTACACATTTTACTGTTGCGTTAAACAGAGG
>NW_025567037.1:0-19606 GCF_020424385.1 Procambarus clarkii | reverse complement strand
ACAATTAGAGGCACCGTAACTCGTTAAAGATAATGCACTAACAAATTAGAGGCGCCGTAACTCGTTAAAGATAATGCACTAACAAATTAGAGGCACCATAAGTAGTTAAAGATAATGCAATAACAAATTAGAGGCACCATAACTCGTTAAAGATAATGCACTAACAAATTAGAGGCGCCGTAACTCGTTAAAGATAATGCACTAACAAATTAGAGGCACCATAACTCGTTAAAGATAATGCAATAACTAGTTAGAGGCACCATAACTCGTTAAAGATAATGCAATAACTAGAGGCACCATAACTCGTTAAAGATAATGCAATAACTAGAGGCACCATAACTCGTTAAAGATAATGCAATAACTAGAGGCACCATAACTCGTTAAAGATAATGCAATAACTAGTTAGAGGCACCATAACGTTTTGACAATTGCGGTGCACTGAGTGCACTAAGCTCTGCGGAGTGATAGGTAAGAAGGCTTGGGTGCTCTGCACTCTTAGCCTGAGTAGCGCCAATCTCGAGTGAAACACGAGGTGCCAGAGTACCCATTTCCAAGGAGGACCTGCTTGACCCTAAGAAGTTTTAGGTCCTGACTGAAAGACGAGAATGTGTGTCGTACGACAGTTGTTTCTCAGTGACTGTTGAGGACCTGTTTTCTGGTCGTGTGTGGCAGTCAGCCAGCAAGTCATCTGGTGGCTGGAAGAAGCAATATGGCAAAAGTGCAATATAACGGATTGACAGACATAGAGAGGTGGTGGTGGTACTCCATGTTGGAGACAGGAGATATGCATCTACACTATATAGTTACTCAATCGACTTGAGAATGGTCCCAGGATGGACCGAAACGTCGTTGTCTCCTTATCTTCTAGTGTGTGGTTTGGTCTACATACAGTTACTTACATGTCTGTTACGCTATGTGTTAAACATCATTGGTTATGGGCAGAGAAGTTTTGTTTTAAAGACCTATTACGAGTTTCAGACTTGTTTTAAAGACCTATTACGAGTTTCAGACTTGTTTTAAAGACCTATTACGAGTTTCAGACTTGTTTTAAAGACTATTACGAGTTTCAGACTTGTTTTAAAGACCTATTACGAGTTTCAGACTTGTTTTAAAGACCTATTACGAGTTTCAGACTTGTTTTAAAGACCTATTACGAGTTTCAGACTTGTTTTAAAGACCTATTACGAGTTTCAGACTTGTTTTAAAGACTTGTTTAAAGACCTATTACGAGTTTCAGACTTGTTTTAAAGACCTATTACGAGTTTCAGACTTGTTTTAAAGACCTATTACGAGTTTCAGACTTGTTTTAAAGACCTATTACGAGTTTCAGACTTGTTTTAAAGACCTATTACGAGTTTCAGACTTGTTTTAAAGACCTATTACGAGTTTCAGACTTGTTTTAAAGACCTATTACGAGTTTCAGACTTGTTTTAAAGACCTATTACGAGTTTCAGACTTGTTTTAAAGACCTATTACGAGTTTCAGACTTGTTTTAAAGACCTATTACGAGTTTCAGACTTGTTTTAAAGACCTATTACGAGTTTCAGACTTGTTTTAAAGACCTATTACGAGTTTCAGACTTGTTTTAAAGACCTATTACGAGTTTCAGACTTGTTTTAAAGATCTAGAGCGACCTACGAGTAGAGGAAGGGGGTAATTTAAAGATGGACTGGTGGGGTTGGCAGGTTTCTTGGCATTACTTGAAAGAAAAATAGTTTCGTTTTAGTGTTTGCAGCTCACAGCTATGTAGCACAGTCATAAAATATTCCTACTATATCAGGTGTTGTGTGTGTGTGTGTGTGTGTGTGTGTGTGTGTGTGTGTGTGTGTGTGTGTGTGTGTGTGTGTTTATTTTACTTTGAGGTGACTCTATAAGTGAATGGGTGATGGGGAAGGTGATGTAGGGAAGAGAGGTGAGGGGAAAGGGCGTAAAAGAGAGAGAGAGAGGGTGAGAGAAGATGGTCCAATGAGGGGAAGTGAAGTCACCAACCTCCCCACCCTACATGACCTCCTGAAGTCATGACAGCTAAACAAATCAGCTAAACAAAAACAAATGACAGCTAGACATGTAAACAAACCCGTATAATTCAAGTCGAATACTTGCTAAAGTAATGATGGGAGGAAGGAAATAGCTGGAGGCCAGTAGCGCCTGTACGGGCCACTTAAGAACTAGAACGGACATGGTTGAATTAAGGAAGTAATTATAGGGTGGGGCTGGAGAGGTTGGGACAAGCAGTCCGGGCTTACAGTAGCAGGAGAGTAGGCAGGCTGGCAGCCAGGCTGGCAGCCAGGCTGGCAGCCAGGCTGGCAGCCAGGCTGGCAGCCAGGCTGGCAGCTAGACTGACAGCCAGGCTGGCAGCTAGAGTCTGGCACAGCCAAGGCTGGCAGCAGGCTGGCAGAGGCAGGCTGGCACAGCAGGCTGGCAAGGCAGGCTGGCAAACAAGTAGGCAGGCTGGCAAGCAAGTAGGCTGGCAAGCAAGTAGGCAGGCTGGCAAGCAAGTAGGCAGGCTGGCAAGCAAGTAGGCAGGCTGGCAAACAAGTAGGCAGGCTGGCAAGCAAGTAGGCAGGCTGGCAAGCAAGTAGGCAGGCTGGCAAGCAAGTAGGCAGGCTGGCAAGCAAGTAGGCAGGCTGGCAAGCAAGTAGGCAGGCTGGCAAACAAGTAGGCAGGCTGGCAAGCAAGTAGGCAGGCTGGCAAGCAAGTAGGCAGGCTGGCAAGCAAGTAGGCAGGCTGGCAAGCAAGCCGACCGGGCAGGGATGATGGGGGCTATACACAAAAAACACAGGTAGAAAAGTGAGGGAAAACACAAATGAAATCCACACGTAGTTTGAGTACTGCAAACAACAATTGGACGCATTTAAAGCAAAAGCAAACAGAGGGAAGGTCATAGAGAGCAAACAGGGACGTCCAAACACCAAACACAAGGAAGCCACTGGGAAGACAGAGTGCAAACAAATAAGGAACACGCAGAAGGAGAGCAGAGAAGGCCCGGCAGAGCCGTCCGCAAGTGACGGACTGAGTCACGGACAAAAAGAACCAGCCGTCACAGACAAAAACTTGAAACCCGAACCCCTTTAGCTAGTGGGGGGAAATGTCTTTATCTCAGTGGACGACTGAGGGGGGTTTCTCTCCGTGTGGGCATTCCCCCCCCTCTCTCTCTCTCTCTCTCTCTCTCTCTCTCTCTCTCTCTCTCTCTCTCTCTCTCTCTCTCTCTCTACCAATCTCAGTATTCTTTACTTTCCTGAATGTGACCCCATGAAAGCCTTGTTCAGTGAGATGTAGCACAGTTGGATGTTCTCCATTTCGCTCTCTGGTACTCTCTAGTACTCACTGGCATTCTCTGGTACTAACTGGCACTCTCTGGTACTCACTGGCACTCTCTGGCACTCACTGGCACTCAGTAGCACTCTACGCCTCTCCTCACGACTTTGACTAAACCTCAGATCTGAAAAATCATTACAATATTGAGTCATCTTGCCATCAAATCAGGTGAGTGCATTTCCTTCTTTTTCCATCAAATTTCCAAGACTTTTTCACCCTAAACAAAAATATAATTTAGTATACTCTCTACTGAGAGTATACTAAATTATACTTGCCGGTCGGACAGAAAGGTCTCTTGCAGTGGCCTTAACAACCCTCCAGAGGCTGATTGGCATAAACTTGACACCAAACTAAGGACTTCCATTTATACATACTGATACAAATTCGGGGATTATAACCTATTGGTTATCGTGGCTCGTGTATATACATAGCAAGCATATCAAAGTATACATTAGCATACTAACGGAGTATATCGCAGTAGAACCCCCCCCCCCCCACAGAAGGACCTGAGTGTCGAAATATTGGTAGTGGTGTTCAGAATGAGCTTCTACTACTTATATTATATACTATTATAAGTTATATAATTTTAATAGTGTTTGAAATAGAGGCAAACCCCAAAATATATATATATTCCTCAATCGGTGTGTATATATGAATGTGTATGGTGAACAAATCCTCGATGATGTTTGTATGAGTTTAGGCAGGAAGATGATAATCGATTGGGCTACTGAGACAGTATTAGAAAGATAGTGACGAGGGGTTGTGGTGATGATGAGTGAGAGTGAGAATGATAGTGAGGTCACGTGCTCCACCGGTAGAGCAGATGTGACAAAGAGATGTCATGAGTCAGTCTCTCTCTCTCTCTCTCTCTCTCTCTCTCTCTCTCTCTCTCTCTCTCTCTCTCTCTCTCTCTCTCTCTCTCCTCTCTCTCTCTGTGTCCTTGTACACTACTGACTGTCATTCGTGATGAGAAATAATGAGAACTATGAGAGAAATGAGACAGAGGAGACGGAAACAAAAATGAGAAACGCCTCTTATTTCATAATTACTCACCTATTAGGTGGTATTGTGACACGATAACCATTTGAGGCTTTGACACTGTTATCCTGGTGGGTAGGTGCGACTGTGATGACCACCCTTCCACCGTGCTGTAATTTCCACCTGTTATCGTAGCCTTATATAACCAGATGTCTCGCTATCAGACTTTGTGTGTGTGTGTACTCACCTATGTGTGCTTGCAGGATCGAGCATGACTCTGGATGTGTGTGTGTGTGTGTGTGTGTGTGTGTGTGAGGGTCCTTGGGTGTTTAAAACATTACATTCGTAACTGGATCCTTGAAATGCAAATGAGAAACAAACCTGCAGACGCCACTTTTCCCAGGGTGGTGGTGGTGGTGGTGGTGGTAGTGGTGGTTGGTGGTGGTTGATGGTGGTGATGGTACTTATCTATCATTGTTTTAGTATCAATGTCTACGGGGGGAATTGTGGTTTAGCTCTTTATGCCCCCGCCAATTAGCCTTGTACACGTGTGTGTATAATTTAGATATTTTGATGTTTTAATTCTCTGTCGAAACTTGATCGTTAAGTTAACATTAAGTTGTGAATGGAGGTGGCTTCCATAGCTTCTGGAAGCTTCTGGTGGCTTTTATTATCTACGGTATCTTGTATGCTGTGATCAAAGTCACTCTGTTTCTTCTCCCTTCAAGAGTTGTAAAATGCAGCTAACTTGATCTATCTACGTAGTAATATCTACTATATCTACTATATATCTACTATAATCAATCAACCCCATCCTAGTTCTACCGATAATCTTGTTGCAAAACAACATTTTTACCTTTTTTTCTATTTTTGCTTTCTTAAGGTAAGAGTTCCAGGCAAGTGCAGCGTATTCTTGTATTAGCCTAAGGTAGAAGGTTGTTAATTGCTTGTAAAGTCATTATAATTTAGGTTTTAATTGCTGTTCTAACCTCTCCCAGCTTCCTATATGCTGCTGAGGTTGCCTCCTATTGCATCATCAGAGATAGAGAAAGTTCTGTGACACACACACACACACATTGAGCGTCTATTACGCTGTCTATCACCAGTTGATTGACAGTGGAGAGGCGGGACCAAAGAGCCATAGCTCAACCCCCCGCAAGCACAATTAGATGAGTACACACTATAGTCATTAACTATAATAAAAAAGTATGAAACTAAAATCGTATTGTCTTTGCATACTTCTGCAACGGGGTCGTCAGTTGCCATTGACAGTCAGTTGAATTTGACAGTGAATTGCTCTATTTTGCCAACTTTTTTTTTATCTTGACTGAAAATTACTTGACAGTAAATGTGCTTACTTCAGCCGCCAGAACTTCCTATCTTTACAGCCAATGAAACTTGACAGTCACAGTTTGGCACCCCGGTCAAATTGACAGGAGAGTTGCTTGACCTGTCGTTTCTGATCAGTAACTTCAGCCTTGCCGTTAACAGCCCTCTTGTTATATTTTTGACAGGTTAAACTTGCCGTGTTTTGACGGATATTTGCTCTATTTTTGACAAGTTTAAGAAGTAATGTGACATTTAAACTGCGCTTCGACAGAGATTAATTACTTTTGGCAGACTTCAGCTCTAGTTTTGACAGGCATTTGCCTCTACCTTTGACAGACAGTTAATTCTCCCTTTGACAGACATTTAACTCTCTCTTTGACAGACATTTAAGTCTACCTTTGACAGACATTTGTCTCTACCTTTGACAGACATTTGTCTCTACCTTTGACAGACAGTTAACTCTTTCTTTGACAGACATTTAAGTCTACCTTTGACAGATATCTAACTCTCTCTTTGACAGACATTTGAGTCTACTTTTCACAGACATTTGAGTCTGCTTTTCACAGACATTTGAGTCTACTTTTCACAGACATTTGAGTCTACTTTTCACAGACATTTGAGTCTACTTTTCACAGACATGTGAGTCTACTTTTCACAGACATTTGAGTCTACTTTTCACAGACATGTGAGTCTACCTTTGAGTGCGTAGACATATTTAGACAGGCTGACTCGTGGCCCAAGGGTCCACAGAGAGGCAGTCAGCTAATAGAGTAATTAAGTAAGGGCAGTTGGCGCGACAGGATGCTGATAATGAGTGTATGAGAGAGTGTGGGTGGCTCTGTGTGTGGTATTGTAACTCTATACGGGTGAGGCAGCGTGGCACTGGTGGTGGTGGTGGCACTCTAGGGGGAGGGTGGCACTCTAGTGGGAAGGTGGAAGTGTGACAGCAACTGACGGCAGTGGGTGGCCGTCGTGCTGGAGTGGGAAAGGGAAGAATGGGAGGGAAGAATGGGAGGGAGTGGGATGGGTAGGCACTAATGAAATCATCCCTGGGGCCACACACACACACAAGTTAGGGGAGACATGATCACCACATATAAGATTCTCAGAGCAATTGATAGGGTAGATAAAAACACGCATCAGAGGACACAGGTGGAAAGTGAGTACCCAAACGAGCCATAGAATCGTTAAAAACAACGTTTTTTAGTGTCAGAGTAATTAATAAATGGAAGCATTAGACAGTAATGTGGTGGAGGCTGACTCCATACACAGTTTCAAATGTAGATATGATAGATCCCAGTAGGCTCAGGAACCTGTACTCAAGTTGATTGACAGTTGAGAGGCGGGACCAAAGAGCCGAAGCTCATGGCGGGCAAGCACAAATAGGTGAGTACACACTAGGAAGTGATGACCCTCCCAAGGGTCACCACTCGTGAGAGGTCATCACCCGTCCTCACTCGCCTCATAGTTCCACATTCTCTCACTTCCTCATATTTCTTCAGGAAAACAAAATTAAATAATTAAAAGTATATATATATATATATATATATATATATATATATATATATATATATATATATATATATATATATATATTTATATATATTATTCCCTAATTTATCTTTTCTTAAAACTGAGCAACAAGACATATATATACCTCTGAACTTTGTGTAAAGTTGTAGTGACCTTTTAAAACATTGATCAACCCTCAAAACTATCAATCCTCAAAAAAAAAAAACTGAGTTTACGAGTTTACTTCCAAAAATCAATTCTCAATCCCTCAAAATAATATACCTACTAAAAAACAAAAATTCATCTACCCTCTTAATCACTTTGCCTATTTAGAATACAAAAAAAATGTCTATCCCTACATAAAATTCCTATTTTATGTAAAGATAAAATCATTTGAATCCTATCGTTTATATCTCGTTTTTGTCTTTTCCTATCGTTTGAACTCGTTTGCCACTTGTGACAAACCAAAGAACAAGCTATACACGTTCAACGACAGTATTACTTGACCTAGCCCAATCGCCTCCTTGACCCCACACCTCAAGACATGTCCATCCCTTGATCTGGCCCATCTTGACCCCTCTCTTGCTCAACCCACAGTCTCCGGTTTCTCTGGCTGTGCATTTAGTAAGCGACTTGAGGGGCTTTTCACGTGTGTGTGTGTGTGTGTGTTAGCGTCAAACACACATATATATAACATGTTTGTAATGTGTTTTTTGATGAATAGGGTCGAATAAACATGAGCTGCATTGGTGAGAGAAGTTTGTTGATGATGAGGAGGAAGATAAGAAGGGAAAAGGGGACTTAGGAGGCATTGAAATTGATGGATATCGTGGACGCTGAATGAGGAAGTGGATGGGTAAGATGCGAATGAGTCGGTGGGAGGCTGGGGGTCGTAGGAGAGTCTGGAGATGGGGGGCTGGTCCCCCCCATTGGTTGTCTGGTCGTCCCCCCTTCCCTCTGGTTAAGTTTGATGGGGATCGGGTGTGGGAGGGTGAGTGTGGGTGTCCACACACACACACACACACTCACACAGTTAATTGTTGATTGACGGTTGACCTGTTGATTGACGGTTGAGAGGCGGGACCAAAGAGCCAGAGCTCAACCCCCGCAAGCACAACTAGGTGAGTACACACACACACACATCCTGTGGTCCGGGGTTCGATTCCGACGCTGGCAAGAAACAATGAGCAGAGTTTCTTTCACCCTGATAACTCCCCTGTTACCTAGCAGTAAATAGGTACCTGGGAGTTAGTCAGCTGTCACGGGCTGCTTCCTGGGTGTGTGTGTGAGAAAAAAATTAATTTTGACATACACAAATACACGTGTGTGTATTTGTGTATGTCCAGACATTTATACTTATTTCTGTATTTGTCGTCTATGGATGGAGATTCGAACTGTTTAGCTCTTGGACCCCACCTTTCTAACTGTCGATTGTCTAATGTTCTGACTCCCGACCTGTTTCCCTCTATTATCTCTACTACATATACCTTTAACAAACAAGAGACACACATCCCAGAGATGCAGCTAGTAGCAAGATGTCTCACTCCCAAGTACCTATTAGTTGCTAGGTGAGCAGAGGCATCATGTGAAAGAAATTATTTTTATTTGTTTCTGCGTCGGCCTGGAATCGAATCCGGGACCCAAAGCTCTGCGACTCCTGAGTGTTGTCCGCTCGGCCGCGAGGACCTGTGTGAAACAGCTCGGTCGATAGAGCTTCGGCTTCACACACGTGGGTCTACGGTTCGAGCCTCCTACAGCCCAGGGGATTGGAATTAGAAATGAGTGCCAAAATCTAAATGCCCTTAAGGGACGCCCTTGAAGGCCCAAGAGACACCTACCCACGGCAGGTGACGAATCCCGGACCCACACGACTCACCTGCAATGAGAAAAATATATTAAATGTAATATATCCCTTTATTACATTATTATTATGTTGTTTAATTTTTGAGTGATTTTCATTTAAAAATAATAATAGCAATGAACAAATCCAACAGGAGCCGTAATGAGGGTTCGAACCTATGTGCTGGGTGCTCCCAGGCACACGCTCTCGTCCACTGCACCACGACATGGTAATAATAATAATAATAATAATAATAATAATAATAATAATAATAATAATAGCCAAACTAATAATGAGAAAATCCACTGAGACTAGACATGGATGCGAACTACGACCCCTGGCATTGCTAGTCGTGTACTCTACCACTAGACCACCGGAACTTGGTGTAAATCAACAAGTCAATCCTTGTGCATTTTCAACAAGGGAACTATCTGGGAGAAAGCACTAAGCCATTGCGACTATATAGCACTGGGAAGGGGTCAGGATAAGGATTTGGGATGGGCAGGGGGGAGGGAATGGTGCCCAATCATTTGGACCGTCGGGGATTGAACGCTGACCTGCATGAAGCGAGGCGAGGTTTAGTGGTAGAGTACGCGACTGGCAGTGCCAGGGGTTCGTGCCCACCTATGGTCTTACTGGGTTTTCTCATTCATATAATATCAATAATAATAATTTTATGTATACAAATACTTTTCATTGGTGATACAGCCGAGAATTCAAAGGTAAATAAACAAATTAAATAAAGTTCTAATTCGCGGAGTGTTAGTATGATCTTCTTTGTCTGATCTTTAGCTCTTGGGCCCGGCTTTGAAGCTGTCGGTTGTGTAATACAATGAAACTCGACTCCTATACTACCGGTTATAGCATTTAGAACTATAGATGTCGTTAACATCTATTATTTCTTCCTTTAAGTTCGTTTTAAATGCTGGTCCTCCAAAAAAAATAAAGTACTTTTATCTATATGGCTACTTATATCTATAAGGGAGCAGGTCGGCCGAGCGGACAGCACGCTGGACTTGTGATCCTGTGATCCTGGGTTCGATCCCAGGCGCCGGCGAGAAACAATGGGCAGAGTTTCTTTCACCCTATGCCCCTGTTACCTAGCAGTAAAATAGGTGCCTGGGT
Organism: Procambarus clarkii; assembly: GCF_020424385.1. Classification (NCBI taxonomy): domain Eukaryota; kingdom Metazoa; phylum Arthropoda; class Malacostraca; order Decapoda; family Cambaridae; genus Procambarus; species Procambarus clarkii. The sequence continues at coordinate 9,504 of NW_025567037.1, read as the reverse complement.
GTTAGTCAGCTGTCACGGGCTGCTTCCTGGGGGTGGAGGCCTGGTCGAGGACCGGGCCGCGAGGACACTAAAAAGCCCCGAAATCATCTCAAGATAACCTATGGCTCAGGTGTGTATTTTGTATGTCTGGATTATGTTCCCTCTATTTTTTTCCTATCTTACAGCGTCATTAAGTTCATCTCTCTCCATCTGTCCTCATAGCTCAGTCCTTTCCACTCTGGGGCCAGACATGTCCTTTGTGTTTTCTTGATCTTCTCAATCATGACTAGGATGCCAGCTGTATGTTGTCCTAAATGAACCTTTGTCTACGGCTGTTACGGTTGTGCTGCTGTTGGACAGCTGAAGTGAAGCTGTACGTACTCACCTCACCTAATAAATGCTAGTTGAGCTTCGGCTCTTTGGTCCCGCCTCTCAACTGTCAACCAACTGGTGTACAGATTCCTGAGCCTACTGGGCTCTGTCATATCTACATTTGATACTGTGTATGGAGTCAGCCTCCACCACATCACTGCCTAATGCATTCCACCTGTTAACTACTCTGACACTGAAAATATTGCGTGTGTGTGTGTGTATATGTACTCCCCTAGTTGTGCTTGAGGTGGTTGAGCTCTGGCTCTTTGGCTCTGGCTCTTGTGTGTGTGTGTATATGTGTTGTGGAAGGTACCTTTGTAGGGACCTACGTTTGCAGGGGTATCTTTTTTCAGGCAAATGAGGCCGCCCTGCCCGTAGCTAAGTGGGTACTCGTTATAACTGGGTGAAAGTGGCTGGTCTGGTTAACGAGGAGACTGATGAAGTCGCCAAGGGACTGTTTTTTTCAGGCCGTTCTCATGATTCGCCACTCCGTAAAAAATCAAACTGTTTTACCTTCCCAGAAGCGTAAAAAATCCAGCTTTTTGGTCTAACCAGAAACATTCCGAACCCAAGCAACCCACCTAACCTATCGAGGCATAGGATACGTCATATTACGACGCTTCAATTTTTTATAATTACGTCGAATTTTAACGTACTGATCAATTCCATTCGAAATGCGACGTAGTAGATGAATGGACGGCTTTGTGCATGTGACGTCGAATCTGACGTTCCCCTTGCCTGGTCTGGACGTCACTTAAACGCGACATTCGCCATCGTAGACGTCATGCAGGTTGTAGAGAGTTGCCATAGAGACTGTGACTATGGCACAGTACGGATTAAGTGTGACTTGTTGTGGTGGAAACTTCCCTCTGAAGAAATATTGCCATGAGGTAATGTTGTATCGAGAGTGCGCGGCAAATGTTGCCATTTGGTAAATTTATCTCCAAAAGTACTAGTCAGTGGGTTGCCAGATAGCAAATTGATTACCAGGCTGTTAGATAAAAGGTGCCATATGATAAATGTGTCAACAATGTGCTAGATAGAAGTTGAAATTGAAACACCTTGTAGCCACGCAGACTAGCCAATAGACCAAACCTTCATATATGGCAATACGTTTCTAAGACCTGTCTTCGAGAGATGTTGCCATACTATCAACTTAAGGTTCTGGACTGGATATCATCGTATCGGAAGCTGCCATATGAAATTTGCAGATAACGAAAGCAGTTAAAAACACCTTAATCCAATATTATATAAAATATTCGATTTTATTTAAACTAAAACAAGGCTTTTGTGATTAGTCTGCAACGGCAACCAAGTCATGTGTTTACAGAGGACTTCGAAGGGTTTGTTGACAAACAATGGGGATACGCTAAGCCCTGAAATCATCTCAAGATAACCTCAAGACACTTTGGCATCTTACATTGTCGTTAGATTGAGGCACTTTGACAGGTAAAATGTTAACAATGCAATCCTGATCAAAGTTGCCAGAGTATATATTTTTTTTAATCTTTTGGCGAAAAATTTCGTTCATATTCTCAGATAAGACGGATCTTGACACCGGATTTTTTTTATTTTCCTAACTGCACATATTCCGAGGTTGAATAAGACTTTTAATTTTGTTTGTTTGCATATTTTTAATGAGTATCATGTCAGTGGAAATAACGTCAATTTCCTAATTAGCAGGAAACGAGATAAGGGTTCTAAGATGTCGTGCAAACCCCCTAGTCTTTAATTCCCCTTGTCTGCACACTCGGGGTCTGCTTTCTAGAGTCCATCACGCAAGGGACTCTGCCTTCCCCTCTTCCTCCTCCTTTCCCTGTCAACTCCACACACACACACACACAAACACACACACACACACACACACACACACACACACACACAAACACACACACAAACACACACACACACACACACACAAACACACACACACATATAGCATAGGTTGACGCCTTAAACTGAATGAAAGTCTATCTTACAGAGAAGGCATTTGTATTCCCAAATGCGGCGTCGTATCTCAGCTGAGGCAATATTGTCATGGGATGTGACATGCTCTACAGTGGCTGGTGACCCGAGACTAGCCAAGGCTCTCAGTGTAGGCCCTTCACTGTCCTGCAGCTGAGAATTACACCACACACACACACACACACACACTCGACCACTACACGGACGTATGTAAGCTTCGTTCATCCACTGTTGTTCCTTGTGAGAGAGTAAATAGCCTGTCGCTTGAAATAGTTCATGTTTAGAGGGTATGATGACATTTAGTTGTATTGCTTATGGTAAACTATGGTGCAGGTTCCTGGGGTTGTTGAGAGGCCTGTGGGTAGTTCTCAGGAGTGTAAGTGTGTCACCGAGCTTGCTAGTAGTGGTGGTGGTGGTGGTGTTGGTGTTGGTGGTGGTAGTGATGGTGTTGGTGACAGTTGTGAATTCCTTGAAAATTAGTCTATTGTAAGTCCTTCGGCCCTGATAATATATATATTCCGGAGTCTTCAGGCTGGTTCTTATCAGCAGACAACATATATCTTGGCGCTGGTTGAGGACCGGGCCGCGGGGTCGCTGAGCCCAGGAATCACCTCAAGGTAACCTCAAGGTAAGGCGTCTCCTGCAGGGGGGTCGACCTGCTGCCTCCTGTAACTCACCGCTATTTGCTACAACCTGTCCACCTCCAAGTTCAAGTCTCCAGCTCCTGGGCTCCAAACTGTAGATACTCAGTATTTACTGTATAAGCTTCTAATATGGTCCCGTCTTGTCCATTCCATTTGCTGAGTTCCCTCGCGTTAATAAAATCAATTTTTCGAACAACTCTATGACACATTCGCTCTTCTAGTTACCATTCTTGTAGCCTTGTTCTGCCTGGCTTACACTTAACCAGTCTTCTTTTTTAAAGTTTATTCATTCTCATGAGGATTTTATATGTCGTTGTCATGTTTCCTCGATTTCGCCTCTTCTCAGGGCTGGAGAAGTTCCTTGTCTTTTCTCACAATTTTATTCTAGAAGTCCTGGTACTTGCCGCGTTGCTTGCTGCTGTGTTCCTTAAAGTTTATTAGCATGCTCCTGTAGGTAGGGGGGGGTTCCGCGCTCTGTGTGTAATTACCTAAGTGTAGTTACAGGATGAGAACTACGCTCGTGGTGTCCCGTCTTCCCCGTACTCTTTGTCGTATAACGCTTTGAAACTACTGACGGTCTTGGCCTCCACCACCTTCTGACTTAGCTTGTTCTAACCGTCTACCATTTCTGTAAAAGAAAACTTTCTAATATTTTTCTCGGCATCTTTGTTTCGTTGGCTATGGAATATAATGCGTATTAATACATATTCTGTGTGTGTGTGTGTGTGTGTGTGTGTGTGTGTGTGTGTGTGTGTGTGTGTGTGTGTGTGTGTGTGTGTGTGTGTGTGAGGCATCCTTATCAGCTGGCTATACACGTGGTCAAACAAGGAGTGATTTATTGCCCGCCAGGGAGAGAGGGAACGCTCCAAGAGACGAGACGGTCACCCCCTTGCTTAAATGCTCTCTTGATTGAGCAGTATATAGCCAGAGTTCCATATAAGCAAGTCTTGGGGGGTAGACGGACTTTGCAGTGGGACCATTGCAGCAGCGGGGCTTGTTGCAAGTGCCTTTTCTCAATTTGTTTGTGTTTTTGTCAATTGCTCCTGGGTCTTGTGGCTATAGTGTGTCTTTGCTGGGTGTTGCTTGCATGGGCTGCTGTGAATTGCTGGGCTGTTATATGGGAGATGTTAGGCGTTGCTGTGGGAGCCGCTGCGGCTGTTGTGGGCTGTTTTGGGGACTGCTGAGAGGGAATGCTGTGGATTTCAGACGTGCATAATCTCAGCTGGGAAGGCTGAGATTTGTAAAGACTATGCTGGGGTTGCCTAGCTCCTACTGGGTAATGCTAGGACTTGCTGAGATATACACGACTCCAATAATTAATTTTCTCTAAATAAATTAGAAATAAAATAAATCGAACTTGCGAAAATCGCAGAAAAAAATCGGCATCACGAAATTATAATAAATAAATTTATAATTAAATATCTAACAATACATAAACTATCATTAAAAAATAAAAAAAATATCTTTAAAAAAAAATAACTAATTATCGAAAACTTAGTTCAATCACCAGTCATCCTTAGATCCAAGGTTATATAACAACACAATAAACGAGCCATTGGCCTCAATTAGCTTTACCGTGAACTAGTAATTGAGAAACAATTGGTCCTTATTAACGACGTGTAAACAAAGGCAGACTGGGATTGTCAGTTCTGCCTTAATATGCTGTTATATTAACCGGCTTAAACGCCACTACACACTTATCCGGCTTACAAGGTGCTACGCTTATCCGGCTTACTAGGTGCTACGCTTATCCGGCTTACTGGGTGCTACACTTATCCGGCTTACAAGGTGCTACGCTTATCCGGCTTACTGGGTGCTACGCTTATCCGGCTTACTAGGTGCTACACTTATCCGGCTTACAAGGTGCTACGCTTATCCGGCTTACAAGGTGCTACGCTTATCCGGCTTGTCAGCCCAGCCAGTAAGCTGTGATCACAGGTAAACAATGATAACCATACCGGGATAGCACGTAAACTTTGATAACAAGCAGGCTTTGATAACAAACTATAATATGATATAACAACAATTACGAACCCTCCTATAAGAATTGTACAACAACGGCAAACAACCCTCCATTAACAGTACAACAACGGCAAACAACCCACTGGGAACAAGGGCAAACAACCCTCCATTAACAGCTGAACAACGGCAAACAACCCACTGGGAACAAGGGCAAACAACCCTCCATTAACAGCTGAACAACGGCAAACAACCCACTGGGAACAAGGGCAAACAACCCTCCATTAACAGCACAACAACGACAAACAACACACTGGGAACAAGGGCAAACAACCCTCCATTAACAGCTGAACAACGACAAACAACCCACTGGGAACAAGGGCAAACAACCCTCCATTAACAGCACAACAACGGCAAACAACCCACTGGGAACAAGGGCAAACAACCCTCCATTAACAGCACAACAACAACAAACAACCCATCACGAACAACGACAAACAACACACTGGGAACAAGGGCAAACAACCCTCCATTAACAACACAACAACGGCAAACAACCCACTGGGAACAAGGACAAACAACCCTCCATTAACAACACAACAACAACAAACAACCCATCACGAACAACGACAAACAAAAACTTGTTCAGGAGCCGTATGTAAGAGCGCAAGAACAGAAGCACTTGAATAAAACCACAACCACGTCATTAATTCTTTCACCTTAATAAACTACAAACATCAGTCAGATTTATATTACAGCCCCTGTACTGTAAGTTAATTTTTTTTGTATCGTTTCCCCTGTGTTTTACGACGTAATACAGGGACGGGGGCGGGGGCGGGGGGAGAGAGAGGGTGTGTAGCGTCGCCGGAATGTGTAGCTCTGACACTCGTCAAAGCTACACTCTGTAAGTAAGTGTAAGTAAGTGTAAGTGCCTCTTGCTACACACTCTTCTCGGTAAACTTAAGGAGATGGGAGAGTATCTTCGTAGTCTGTAAATAGGTCTTTCATCGAGTTCAAAAATAAGACAAATTTCTGCGGTCATTATATTACGGTTGGTATGTAGATGAGGCGTGAAGTGCGTGTGTGTGTGTGTGTGTTTTGTGTGTTGTGTGTGTGTGTGTTGTGTGTGTGTGTGTGTGTGTGTGTGTGTGTGTGTGTAGGGACTACGTGACTGGTATTCGATCCGAACGGTTATACTATGTATCGTAAGTCATCGTCGACTCCCAGAGATCCGCGTTCGACTCCTCAACGTTTTGGAATACAAGACCAACAAATCTGAAAATAGGGAAAATGACGCCGTTTCAGTCTGTTTTGAACTATTATAACGTCTGGATAATGGTCCAAAACGTCTTGATAATGGTCCAGGACGTCTGGATAATGGTCCAAAACGTCTTGATAATGGTCCAGGACGTCTTGATAATGGTCCAAAACGTCTTGATAATGGTCCAGGACGTCTTGATAATGGTCCAAAACGTCTTGATAATGGTCCAGGACGTCTTGATAATGGTCCAGGACGTCTTGATAACGGACGGAACGAATCGTCATCACTTCCTTAATTTCCAGACGTGTGGGTTGGCCTTATTGTGACTCTGCAAGTCTTAAAATATCAAGAATATCATTACCTTCTGAACCTATTGTGCACTGGAGGCTTCCCCTAGTTTACGGAACACAATTAGCAATAGGGTAGTATGTCTTGGCTATATACAACAGAATACAATAAGCTGCATTGTATGTTCAAGGTGTAGACTACAATTTGTCAGGCGTGAGCATACTTGCAGTTGTGAAAAGTTCCTTGGAAAGATTTGCTGTCAAGGAAGAGGTCAAGAAATAGTTGTATTGAACATCTTGCGTTCAAATGTGTGATTGGGATTGGATATCTGTCTCTTCACGCACTCTAACAAGCACTTGGTTGCACACAGCTTTCCCCCCATTCACATCTTGGTGATTAGATTAGTGATTGTCTGAAGGGACTGTACACTGCACCTGAATAATGCGACTTACGAGTTTACTGGTAAACTGATTAGAGATTAGTGTGATTGGAACCTTTATATAGAATTGTTATTTTGTTGAGGGTTTTTTTCTGTTTACCAATTTTCTCCTTCCTCTCTCTCTCTGCCTCTCTCTCTCTCTCTCTCTCTCTCTCTCTCTCTCTCTCTCTCTCTCTCTCTCTCTCTCTCTCTCTCTCTCTCTCTCTCTCTCTCTCTCTCTCTCTCTCTCTCTGCCTCTTATTTCCTCATCTCTCTCTCTCTCTCTCTCTCTCCTCTCTCTCTCTCTCTCTCTCTCTCTCTCTCTCTCTCTCTCCTCTCTCTCTCTCTCTCTACTCTCTCCTCTCTCTCTCTCTCTCTCTCTCTCTCTCCTTCTCTTTCTCTCTCTCTACTCTTTCTACTCTCTCTACTCTCTCTCTCCTCTCTCCTCTCTCTGCAATCATAGGTTACAGAACAATTTACATCACCACACAAAAACTGGATCTCAAATGCACTCTTGAACGGAGGATACAGCTATTAACGGGAGTAGCAGTCATCAACAGTGGCAACAGTCATCAACAGAGGCAACAGTCATCAACAGAGGCGAACTGTTAACGGAAACAGAGTAGAAGCCGTCAACTCTTGAGTTACAAGTTATCTAAAGCAGAAAAATAACAATGCGTGCGGAATGAGGGCGATAAATCGCAGCTGATATAAGGGTGAAGCCGAGACTTGTTTGGGGCGCGATTATCGACCATAAGGTCAGGGAGAGAATGGGCCTCTCTTGCCCTCGGCCAGACAATTATGCACTTAAGAGCCCAAACCTGTGTTTATTTTTTTTATTTATGCTGCCCTCGTATGATATGTTTCCAGAGAGAGAGAGAGAGGAGAGGGAGAGAGAGAGAGAGAGAGAGAGAGAGAGAGAGAGAGAGAGAGAGAGAGAGAGAGAGAGAGAGAGGAGAGAGAACAGAGAAGAAGAGATGAGAACAGAGAGAGAGAACAAGAAAATAATGAAACAGAACAACTAGAGATACATTTAATTTTGAGCCAATTTTGAGTAAATGTTGGGGGTTTGAGTGCATATAGAGTGTATATAGACCACAGAGGTTTGAGTGTATATATATATATATATATATATATATATATATATATATATATATATATATATATATATATATATATATATATATACCCCAGGTTTCGAGTGGATGTATACCTGCAGATTTTGAGTTCATATATACGGCAGGTTTAAATAAATATGGGTTTCCATAAATGACTTAAATTGCATTTACACATAAAGCCCCATAGGTGGGAAATAACTTGCAGATATCTTGCATACATAACCTGCAGATATCTTGCATACATAACCTGCAGATATCTTGCATACATAACCTGCAGATATCTTGCATACATAACCTGCAGATATCTTGCATACATAACCTGCAGATATCTTGCATACATAACCTGCAGATATCTTGCATACATAACCTGCAGATATCTTGCATACATAACCTGCAGATATCTTGCATACATAACCTGCAGATATCTTGCATACATAACCTGCAGATATCTTGCATACATAACCTGCAGATATCTTGCGTATATAAACGAACTTAACTCCTGAAAAAACTGATTTCTTAAACAACATGTTTGAAGAATAATTGATTTTTTTTAGGTTCAGGCACATTTATTATTTTCCTGAAATGTTTGTTTGTTCTGAAGTCTGTGCAGATTTTATTTTTTTTACTGGATGTTGTCATATTCATTTTATTATTATTAAACAATAGCTGATACAAGACAGTAACAGTAATAATAGACTCATGTCTAAACGCATTGTTAAGTTATGACTCAAAAAGCTATATTATTTTAGCTTAAGAGAGAGTGAAAGGGAAATATTGATAAGAAAAACCGAGTTAAGAAAAAAGACAAGAAAGGGAATAAGGAGAAAATGACAATGCAATAAAATAATCATGGGGAATAAAGGAGCAAAATCAATAAAGATGATAGAGATGCAAAAGTAAATACCCGCCAAACACACAGCGAAACTACGACGTTGCTACAACGTTCGAACAAGATATAACACCTCCTAACCAGTTATAAGAACCAATATAACAAGTTGTAACAACGTTCTAATACGTCAAAAACACGTTAAGCGAAGATGTAACAACTTTATTACAAGTTGTAACAAGCGGAAAATAGGGTTATTTACGGTTTGTGTTTCCAGGGATGTGTGTATAAGTGTACAATGGGACTGGTTGAGGCACGTCCAACCGCTGTGTTTACAAGGTCAAGTCCCACGGGGCTTCTGGACGTGTGGGATGCTCCACAGGTAAATCTCCAGGTGACAGATTCACGAAGCAGTTACGCCAGCACTTACGAACCTGTACATCTTTTCTCAATCTTTGGCGGCTCTGTTTCCAATTATTAAACAGTTAATGAGCTCTGAAACACCAGGAGGCTGTTTATAACAATAACAACAGTTGATTGGCAAGTTTTCATGCTTGTAAACTGTTTAATAAATGTAAACAAAGGCGTCAAATATTGTCGAAAGATGTACACGTTCGTAAGTACTTGCGTAACTGCTTCGTGAATCTGACCCCAGGTGACAGCCATAGTCCTTA
>NW_025567035.1:0-68612 GCF_020424385.1 Procambarus clarkii | reverse complement strand
ATGTGATTTAAAACAAAATATCATCAAATTAGGCAATATTTTGCCGTTTTTCCACGTTTTTGTGAATTATCAGTTTATTGTTATTAGTTCATTATATATACGAAAAAAATTATGCAAACACATAATTGATCAGAAAATAAGCTTAAATACTTCATTTTCAATCATCTATTTGCTTCTCGTTAAAATACTGAGTAAGATATTTAAAAGGAGAGAAGTTCTGTTTTTATTGCATATATCGACGTTTCAGCCGGATTAGAGCGGTTTTATGTGTACATCTTCCATCGGTAATATAAACCAAAAATCAGGAACATTTTAGTTAATTTTAATGAAAACACATTGATTTTTATCATTTGTATTGGAAACAACATCTTTACACGTCTTTTCTAGGGTCTAAAAAATACGAAACGTCGCTTTATGATTCGAAGTTAAAATCCTAAAATTTGGTATAATAATGACTTTTTCACGTTTTTATGTAGTTTGATATTACGTAAATATATTCATTTTTACCAATATTTCGATACTATTTCATGTAGTATCACGATATGTGACTTGGCCTTCAAATCTCAGATTTTCGCATAATATTGCATTTTAAGCAAGTTTTCTTGCATTTTGTTTCGTACTAAAAATCATCGAATTCAGCAACATTTTGCTGTTTTTCCACGTTTTTGTGAATTTTCAGTTTATTGCTATTAATTCATTAAATATACGATAAAAATGATGCAAACACATAGTTGATTTGAAATTAACCTTAAACACTTCATTTTCTAACAACTATTTGTTTCTCGTTAAAATAATGAGTAAGATATTGGAAAGGGGAGAAGTTCTGTTTTTATTGCATATATCGACGTTTCAGCCGAATTAGAGCGGTTTTATGTGTACATCTTCCATCGGTAATATAAACCGAAAATCAGGAACATTTTAGTTAATTCTAATGAAAACACATTGATTTTTAGCATTTGTATTTGAAACAACATTGTCAAATGTCTTTTTCTTGGGTCTAAATAATACGAAACCTCGCTCTATGATTTGAAGTTAAAATCCTCAAATATGGTAGTATTGTGAGAAGGCTCAAGGGTCGAAATTGGGATGTTTGGGATATCTTGAAAACTGCAGGGGAGTTTGGGCAAAATGTGACCCATCGTCGCTCTCAGTAATTGGCATATTTTCGGTATAAAAAGTTGTAATTTCTAACTGCGAATACGTGAAGAGAGCCAGAATTTGGCTCCAAAATATTGCTCAAGCGTCGAATTTTGGATATTTGTTATTTTGAAAACTGCAGGGAGAGTTTGGGCAAAATGTGATCCATCGCCGCTTTAAGTAATTGGCATATTTACGGTATAAAAAGTCCTAATTTCAAACTGCGAATACATACAGAAAGCCAGAATTTGGCTCCAAAATATGGCTCAAGGTGTGGGAACCGACCTATGAGATTTATATTTATTTAATTTATATGAATTTATATTTACGTTAATTTATATACTTCGATAGCAATTTGTATGATAATGAGTGGACTGTATTTCTGCAATAATCTCATAATCTCACAAATCGATCCTCTACACATTAGGGGGGAGGGGGTTTATATTAATTGAATTTATATATATGCACCCAATCAAACTACAGTATTAGACTACATACATTGAAGAGGTTCCTTATCTTATAGTACAGCAGGCCTTAGTCCACCAGGTATAACCAGGATGTAGACACCACATTTTCCCTCTTTGAGGTAGCTTCCATCACCCTGGTAACTGATGCACAAAGCATGCTTCCTCGTCTTGACCTGTCAAAAGGGCGCTAGCTGTAAAGCCAGAATCCTAGTATATGACAGCTATATCAGAGAAAACACTGTACAAGGAACCATGAAGACCTGGCTTAATTACCTTTAGTATGAGGCTATCTCGTGCTCTAACCGACGAACCCTATATCCACTGACATTAATGGCCATAAATGAAAGATAAACGGGTTTCGGAAAGACACTTCCCTTGAAATTGATGACAGCGTGTTGATGATGGCAGATCACTACTCTGATCTTCCATAACACTTCGTCCAAGAGAATTAACAGGAGCCGAATTGCTCCCGTGTGCCTCTGGTCTCAATATAAACATTCATGTAGTTTGATATTACGTAAATATATTCATTTTTACCAATATTTCGATACTATTTCATGAAGTATCACGATATGTGATTTGGCCTTCAAATCTCCGATTTTCACATAATATTGCATTTTAAGCAAGTTTTCTTGCATTTTGTTTCGTACTAAAAATCATCGAATTCAGCAATATTATGACGTTTATCATCCCCTTTTCCTTTATGTGATATAAACAAAATATCATCGAATTAGGCAATATTTTGCTGTTTTTCCACGTTTTTGTGAATTTTCAGTTTATTGCTATTAATTCATTAAATATACGATAAAAATGATGCAAACACATAGTTGATTTGAAACTAACCTTAAACACTTCATTTTCAATCAACTATTTGTTTCTCGTTAAAATACTGAGTAAGATATTGGAAATGGGAGAAGTTCTTTTTTTATTGCATATATCGACGTTTCAGCCGGATTAGAGCGGTTGTATGTGTACATCTTCCATCGGTAATATAAACGGAAAATCAGGAATATTTTAGTTAATTCTAATGAAAACACATTGATTTTTATCATTTGTATTCGAAACAACATTGTCATATGTCTTTTCTTGGATCTAAATAATACGAAACCACGCTCTATGATTTGAAGTTAAAATCCTCAAATATGGTAATATAGTGACTTTTTTCACGGTATTCATGTAGTGTGATTTTACGTATATATATTCGTTTTAACCAATATTTCGATACTACTTCATGTTTTCTCACGATATGTGATTTGGCTTTCAAATCTCAGAATTTCGCCAATTTTGCATTTTAAGCAAGTTTTCTTGCATTTTGTTTTGTACTAAAAATCATCGAATTTAGCAATATTTTGACCTTTATCATCCCCTTTTCCTTTATGTGATTTAAACAAAATATCATGTAATTAGGCAGTTTTTCCACGTTTTTGTGAATTTTCAGTTTATTGTTATTAATTCATTATATATACGATAAAAATTATGCAAACACATAATTGATCAGAAAATAACCTTAAATACTTCATTTTCAATCATCTATTGGTTTCTCGTTAAAATACTGAGTAAGATATTGAAAAGGGGAGAAGTTCTGTTTTTATTGCATATATCGACGTTTCAGCCGGATAAGAACGGTTTTATGTGTACATCTTCCATCGGTAATATAAACCAAAAATCAGGAACATTTTAGTTAATTTTAATGAAAACACATTGATTTTTATCATTTGTATTGGAAACAACATCTTTACGCGTCTTTTCTAGGGTCTAAAAAATACGAAACGTCGCTTTATGATTCGAAGTTAAAATCCTAAAATTTGGTATAATAATGACTTTTTCACGTTTTTATGTAGTTTGATATTACGTAAATATATTAATTTTTACCAATATTTCGATACTATTTCATGTAGTATCACGATATGTGACTTGGCCTTCAAATCTCAGATTTTCGCATAATATTGCATTTTAAGCAAGTTTTCTTGCATTTTGTTTCGTACTAAAAATCATCGAATTCAGCAACATTTTGCTGTTTTTCCACGTTTTTGTGAATTTTCAGTTTATTGCTATTAATTCATTAAATATACGATAAAAATGATGCAAACACATAATTGATTAGAAATTAACCTTAAACACTTCATTTTCTAACAACTATTTGTTTCTCGTTAAAATAATGAGTAAGATATTGGAAAGGGGAGAAGTTCTGTTTTTATTGCATATATCGACGTTTCAGCCGAATTAGAGCGGTTTTATGTGTACATCTTCCATCGGTAATATAAACCGAAAATCAGGAACATTTTAGTTAATTCTAATGAAAACACATTGATTTTTAGCATTTGTATTTGAAACAACATTGTCAAATGTCTTTTTCTTGGGTCTAAATAATACGAAACCTCGCTCTATGATTTGAAGTTAAAATCCTCAAATATGGTAGTATTGTGAGAAGGCTCAAGGGTCGAAATTGGGATGTTTGGGATATCTTGAAAACTGCAGGGGAGTTTGGGCAAAATGTGACCCATCGTCGCTCTCAGTAATTGGCATATTTTCGGTATAAAAAGTTGTAATTTCTAACTGCGAATACGTGAAGAGAGCCAGAATTTGGCTCCAAAATATTGCTCAAGCGTCGAATTTTGGATATTTTGTTATTTTGAAAACTGCAGGGAGAGTTTGGGCAAAATGTGATCCATCGCCGCTTTAAGTAATTGGCATATTTACGGTATAAAAAGTCCTAATTTCAAACTGCGAATACATACAGAAAGCCAGAATTTGGCTCCAAAATATGGCTCAAGGTGTGGGAACCGACCTATGAGATTTATATTTATTTAATTTATATGAATTTATATTTACGTTAATTTATATACTTCGATAGCAATTTGTATGATAATGAGTGGACTGTATTTCTGCAATAATCTCATAATCTCATAAATCGATCCTCTACACATTAGGGGGAGGGGGTTTATATTAATTGAATTTATATATATGCACCCAATCAAACTACAGTATTAGACTACATACATTGAAGAGGTTCCTTATCTTATAGTACAGCAGGCCTTAGTCCACCAGGTATAACCAGGATGTAGACACCACATTTTCCCTCTTTGAGGTAGCTTCCATCACCCTGGTAACTGATGCACAAAGCATGCTTCCTCGTCTTGACCTGTCAAAAGGGCGCTAGCTGTAAAGCCAGAATCCTAGTATATGACAGCTATATCAGAGAAAACACTGTACAAGGAACCATGAAGACCTGGCTTAATTACCTTTAGTATGAGGCTATCTCGTGCTCTAACCGACGAACCCTATATCCACTGACATTAATGGCCATAAATGAAAGATAAACGGGTTTCGGAAAGACACTTCCCTTGAAATTGATGACAGCGTGTTGATGATGGCAGATCACTACTCTGATCTTCCATAACACTTCGTCCAAGAGAATTAACAGGAGCCGAATTGCTCCCGTGTGCCTCTGGTCTCAATATAAACATTCATGTAGTTTGATATTACGTAAATATATTCATTTTTACCAATATTTCGATACTATTTCATGTAGTATCACGATATGTGATTTGGCCTTCAAATCTCAGATTTTCGCAAAATATTGCATTTTAAGCAAGTTTTCTTGCATTTTGTTTTGTACTAAAAATCATCGAATTTAGCAATATTTTGTCCTTTATCATCCCCTTTTCCTTTATGTGATTTAAACAAAATATCATCAAATTAGGCAATATTTTGCCGTTTTTCCACGTTTTTGTGAATTATCAGTTTATTGTTATTAGTTCATTATATATACGAAAAAAATTATGCAAACATATAATTGATCAGAAAATAAGCTTAAATACTTCATTTTCAATCATCTATTTGCTTCTCGTTAAAATACTGAGTAAGATATTTAAAAGGAGAGAAGTTCTGTTTTTATTGCATATATCGACGTTTCAGCCGGATTAGAACGGTTTTATGTGTACATCTTCCATCGGTAATATAAACCAAAAATCAGGAACATTTTAGTTAATTTTAATGAAAACACATTGATTTTTATCATTTGTATTGGAAACAACATCTTTACACGTCTTTTCTAGGGTCTAAAAAATACGAAACGTCGCTTTATGATTCGAAGTTAAAATCCTAAAATTTGGTATAATAATGACTGACTTTTTCACGTTTTTATGTAGTTTGATATTACGTAAATATATTCATTTTTACCAATATTTCGATACTATTTCATGTAGTATCACGATATGTGACTTGGCCTTCAAATCTCAGATTTTCGCATAATATTGCATTTTAAGCAAGTTTTCTTGCATTTGTTTCGTACTAAAAATCATCGAATTCAGCAACATTTTGCTGTTTTTCCACGTTTTTTATGTGAATTTTCAGTTTATTGCTATTAATTCATTAAATATACGATAAAAATGATGCAAACACATAATTGATTAGAAATTAACCTTAAACACTTCATTTTCTAACAACTATTTGTTTCTCGTTAAAATAATGAGTAAGATATTGGAAAGGGGAGAAGTTCTGTTTTTATTGCATATATCGACGTTTCAGCCGAATTAGAGCGGTTTTATGTGTACATCTTCCATCGGTAATATAAACCGAAAATCAGGAACATTTTAGTTAATTCTAATGAAAACACATTGATTTTAGCATTTGTATTTGAAACAACATTGTCAAATGTCTTTTTCTTGGGTCTAAATAATACGAAACCTCGCTCTATGATTTGAAGTTAAAATCCTCAAATATGGTAGTATTGTGAGAAGGCTCAAGGGTCGAATTGGGATGTTTGGGATATCTTGAAAACTGCAGGGGAGTTTGGGCAAAATGTGACCCATCGTCGCTCTCAGTAATTGGCATATTTTCGGTATAAAAGTTGTAATTTCTAACTGCGAATACGTGAAGAGAGCCAGAATTTGGCTCCAAAATATTGCTCAAGCGTCGAATTTTGGATATTTTGTTATTTTGAAAACTGCAGGGAGAGTTTGGGCAAAATGTGATCCATCGCCGCTTTAAGTAATTGGCATATTTACGGTATAAAAAGTCCTAATTTCAAACTGCGAATACATACAGAAAGCCAGAATTTGGCTCCAAAATATGGCTCAAGGTGTGGGAACCGACCTATGAGATTTATATTTATTTAATTTATATGAATTTATATTTACGTTAATTTATATACTTCGATAGCAATTGTATGATAATGAGTGGACTGTATTTCTGCAATAATCTCATAATCTCATAAATCGATCCTCTACACATTAGGGGGAGTATATTAATTGGCACCCAATTAGTATTAGACTACATACATTGAAGAGGTTCCTTATCTTATACAGCAGGCCTTAGTCCACCAGGTATATGTAGACATTTGAGGTAGCTTCCATCACCCTGGTAACAACAAAGCATGCTTCCCGTCTTGACTAGCTGTAAAGTCCTGTTATGACTATATCAGAAAACACTGTACAAGGAACCATGAAGACCTGGCTTAATTACCTTATATGAGCTTCTCGTCTCTAACCGACGCACCCCCACTGACATTAATCCATAATGAAGATAAACGGTTTCGGATTCCCTTGAAATTGATGACAGCGTGTTGATGATGGCAGATCCTACTCTGATCTTCCATAACACTTCGTCAAGAGAATTACAGGAGCCGATTTTGTGCCTCTTTCAATATAACATTCATGTAGTTTGATATTACGTAAATATATTCATTTTTACCAATATTTCGATACTATTTCAGTATCACGATATGTGATTTTGGCCTAAATCTCAGATTTTCGCAAATATTGCACAAGTTTTTCTTGCATTTTGTTTTGTAAAAATGAATTTAGCAATATTTTGACCTTTATCACCCCTTTCCTTTATTGATTTAAACAAAATATCATCAAATAGCTATTTTGCCGTTATTCCACGTTTTGAATTATCATTTTATTAGTATTATTTCATTATTATACGATATGCAAATATAATTGATCAGAGTAAGCTTAAATACTTCATTTTCAATCATCTAGGAAATACTAAGTAAGAAGTTCTGTTTTAATTCCATTATCGACGTTTCAGGCGGATTAGAGCGGTATAACGTGTACATCTTCCATCAGTAATATAAACGGAAAATCAGGAACATTTTAATTAGTTTATTGAAAACACATTGCGTTTTTATCATTTGTATTGGAAACAACATGTTGATATGTCTTTTCTAGGACTCTAAATAATACGAAACTTCGCTCCATGATTTGAAGTTAAAATCCTCAAATTGGCATTATAAGGACTTTCTTCACGTTTTTCATGTAGTTTGTATTACGTAAATATATTCATTTTTACCAATATTTCGATACTATTTCATGTAGTATCACGATATGTGATTTGGCCTTCAAATCTCAGATTTTTCGCAAAATATTGCATTTTAAAGCAAGTTGTCTTGCATTTTGTTTTGTACTAAAAGTCATCGAATTTAGCAATATTTTGACCTTTATCACCCCCTTTTCCTTTAAGTGATTTTAACAAAATATCACCAAATTAGGCAATATTTTTGCCGTTTTTGTTTTTCCACGTTTTTGTGAATTATCAGTTTATTGTTAATAGTTCAATATATATACGAAAAAAGTTATGCAAACATATAATTGATTAGAAATTAAGCTTAAATACTTCATTTTCAATCAACTATTTGCTTCTCGGTAAAATACTGGAGTAAGATATTTAAAAGTGAGAAGTTCTGTTTTAATTCCAGATATATCGACATTTCAGCCGGATTAGAACGGTATGACGTATACATCTTCCATCAGTAATATAAACCGAAAATCAGGAACGTTTTAATTAGTATTTATTGAAAACACCTTGATTGTTATCATTTGTATTGGGAGCAACATCTTTATATGTCTTTTCTAAGATCTAAAATAAAATGGAAAGTCGCTTTATGATTCGAAGTTAAAATCCTCAAATTTGGCAATATAGCGATTTTCTTCACGTTTTTCATGTACTGTGGTTGTACGTAAATATATTCATTTATACCAATATTTCGATAATATTTCATGTTTTCTCACAATATGTGATTTGGCCTTCATATGAGAGAATTCCGCATATTATTGAATCTTTAAGCAAGTTTTCTTACGTTTTGTTTTGTACTAAAATCATTGATTTCAGCAATATTTTGACGTATATCATCCCCTTTTCTTTATGTGATTTAAACAATATATCATCGAATTAGGCAATATTTTGCTCTTTTTCCACGTTTTTTGTTAATTTCAGTTTATGGCTATTTAGTCATTAAATATACGATAAAATTGATGCAAACACATAATTGATTAGAAATTAACTTTAAATATTTCATTTTCAATCAACTTTTTGTTTCTCGTTAAAATACTGAGTAATATTGGAAAGGGGAGAAGTTCTGTTTTTATTGCATATATCGACGTTTCAGCCGGATTAGAGCGGTTTTACGAGTACATCTTCCGTCGGTAATAAAAACGGAAAATCAGGAACATTTTAGTTAATTCTAATGAAACACCATTGATTTTAATCATTTAAATTCATACTTCATTCTAATGAAAACACATTGATTTTTTATCATTGTATTTGAAACAACATTGTCATGTCTTTTTCTTGGATCTAAATAATTCGAAACCTCGCTCTATGATTTGAAGTTAAAATCCTCAAATATGGTAATATAGTGACCTTTTTTCACGTTATTCATGTAGTGTGATTTTACGTAAATATATTCGTTTTTACCAATATTTCGATGCTACTTCATGTGTGTTCTCACGACATACGATTTGGCCTTCATATCACAGATTTCGCAAATTTTGCATTTTTAAGCAAGTTTTCTTGCATTTTTTTTTGAATTAAAAATCATCGAATTTAGCAATATTTTAAACTTTATCATTCCCCTCTTCCTTTATGTGATTTAAACAAAAATATCATCGAATTAGGCAATATTTTGCCTTTTTCCTACGTTTTTGTGAATTTTCAGTTTATTGCTATTAATTAATTCATTAATATATGATAAAATTATGACAAGCACATAATTGATTAGAAATTACCCTTAAACACTTCATTTTCAATCAACTAGTTATTTCTCGTTAAAGTACTGAGTAAAGTATGGAAAAGGGAGAAGATCTGTTTTTATTGCATATATCGATGTTTCAGCCGGATTAGAGCGGTTTTACGTGTACATCTTCCATCGGTAATATAAACCGAAAATCAGGAACATTTTAGTTAATTTTAATGAAAAACACATTGATTTTTATCATTTGTATTGGAAGCAACATCTGTTATACGTCTTTTTCTAGGGTCTAAAAATTACGAAACGTCGCTCTATGATTTCGAAGTTAAAAATCCTCAAATTTGGCATAATAATGACTTTTTTCACGTTTTTCATGTAGTTGATATTACGTAAATATATTCGTTTTTACCAATATTTCGATACTATTTCATGTAGTATCACGATATGTGACTTGGCCTTCAAATCACAGATTTTCGCATAAATATTGCATTTCTAAGCAAGTTTTCTTGCATTTTGTTTCGTACTAAAAATCATCGAATTCAGCAATATTTTGACGTTTATCATCCCCTTTTCCTTTATGTGATATAAACAAAATATCATCGAATTAGGCAATATTTTGTTGTTTTTCCACGTTTTTGTGAATTTTCAGTTTATTGCTATTAATTCATTAATATACGATAAAAATGATGCAAACACATAATTGATTAGAAAATAACCTTAAAACACTTCATTTTCAATCAACTATTGGTTTCTCGTTAAAATACTGAGTAAGATATTGGAAAGGGGAGAAGTTCTGTTTTTATTGCATATATCGACGTTTCAGCCGGATTTTATCATTTGTATTTGAAACAACATTTTCATGTCTTTTCTTGGATCTAAATAATATGAAACCTCGCTCTATGATTTGAAGTTAAAATCCTCAAATATGGTAATATAGTGACTTTTTCACTATATGGCAGATATTTCATATTTTCTCACGATATGCGATTTGGCCTCATATCTCAGAATTCGCAACTTTTGCATTCTAAGCAAGTTTTCTTGCATTTTGTTTTGTACTAAAAATCATCGAATTTAGCAATATTTGGACCATTATCATCCTCTTTTCCTTTATGTGATTTAAACAAAATATCATCGAATTAGGCCGTTTTTCCACGTTTTTGTGAATTTTCAGTTTATTGTTATTAATTCATAAATACACGTTAAAAATTATGCAAATACATAATTGATCAGAAAAACGTTAATACTTCATTACAATCATCTATTTGTTTCTCGTTAAAATAAGAGTAGATATTGAAAGGGGAAAAGTTCTGTTTTTTATTGCAAATATCGACTTTTCAGCCGGATTAGACCGGTTTACGTGTACATCTTCCATCGGTAATATAAACCGAAAATCAGGAACATTTTAGTTAATTTAATGAAAACACATTGATTTTTATCATTTGTATTGGAAGCAACATCTTTATACGTCTTTTCTAGGGTCTAAAAAATACGACGTCGCTCTATGATTCGAAGTTAAAATCTCAAATTTGGTATAATAATGACTTTCACGTTATTCATGTAGTGTGATATTATGTATATATATACGTTTTTACCAATTATTTTGACACTACTTCATGTAGTCTCACGATATGTGATTTGGGCCTTCAAATCTCAGAATTTCGCATAATTTTGCATTTTTAAGCAAGTTTACTTGCATTTTGTTTTGTACTAAAAATCATGGATTTCAGCAATATTTTGACCTTTATCATCCCCTTTTCCTTTATGTGATTTAAACAAAATATCATCGAATTAGGCAATATTTTGCCGTTTTTTCACGTTTTTGTGAATTTTCAGTTTATTGCTATTAATTCAGTATATATACGATAAAAATTATGCAAACACATAATTGATTAGAAATTATCATTAAGCACTTCATTTTCAATCAACTATTTGTTTCTCGTTAAAATACTGAGTAAGATATTGGAAAGGGGAGAGAGTTCGGTTTTTATTGCATATATCGACGTTCAGCGGATTAGAACGGTTTTACGTGTACATCTTCCATCGGTAATATAAACGGAAAATCAGGAACATTTTAGTTAATTCTAATGAAAACACATTGATTTTTATCACTTGTATTTTAAACAACATTGTCATATGTCTTTTTCTTTCATCTAAAATAATACGAAAACCTCGCTCTATGATTTGAAGTTAAAATCCTCAAATATGGTAATATAGCGATTTTTTTCACGTTTTCATGTATAGTGTGATTGTACGTAAATATATTAGTTTTAACAATATTTCGATAATTCTTCAAGTTTTTTACGATATGTGAGTAGGCCTTAAGTCTGAGAATTTCGCATAATATTGCATTTCTAAGCAAGTTTTCTTGCATTTTGTTTTGTACTAAAAATCACTGAATGTTTAGCAATATTTTGACGTTTATTATCCCCTTTTCCTTTATGTGATTTAAACAAAATACCATCGAATTAGCAATATTTTGCAGTTTTTCCACGTTTTTGTGATTTTTCAGTTTATGTGTTAATAATTCATTAAATATACGATAAAAATGATGCAAATACATAATTGATTAGAAAAAAAACGTTAAATACTTCATTATCAATGAACTATTTGTTTCGCGATAAAATACTGAGTAAGATATTAAAAAGGAGAGAAGTTCTGTTTTTATTGCATATATCGACGTTTCAGCAGGATTAGAGCGGTTTTACGTGTACATCTTCCATCAGTAATATAAACGGAAAATCAGGAACATTTTAGTTAATTCTAATAAAAACAGATTGATTTTTATCATTTGTATTGGAAACAACACATTTATATGTCTTGTCTAGGATCTAAATAATACGAACCGTCGCTCCATGATTTTGAAGTTAAAATCCTCAAATTTGGTATTATAGCGATTTTTTCACGTTTTTCATGTAGTTTGATATTACGTAAATATATTCGTTTTTACCAATATTTCGATACTACTTCATGTAGTCTCACGATATGTGATTTAGCTTTCAAATCTCAGATTTTCGCATAATATTGCATTTTAAGCAAATTTTTCTTGGCATTGTGTTTCGTACTAAAAGTCATCGAATTTAGCAATATTTTGACGTTTATCATCCCCTTTTCCTTTAAGTGATTTTAACAAAATATCACCGATTAGGCAATATTTTGACGTTTTACACGTTTTTTGTGAATTTCAGTTTAGTGTTAATAATTCAAAATATATACGATAAAAAATTATGCAAACACATAATTGATTAGAAAATTAACCTTAAATACTTCAGTTTCAATCAACTATTTGTTTCTCGTTAAAATCTGAATAAGATACTGGAAGGGGAGAAGTTCTGTTTTTATTGCATATATCGACGTTTCAGCCGGATTTTATCATTGTATTTGAAACAACATTTTCATGTCTTTCTCGAATAAAATAATACGAAACCTCTCTATGATTTGAAGTTAAAATCCTCATATATGATAATATAGTGACTTTTTTCACTATATTGCAGATATTTCATATTTTCTCACGATATGCGATTTGGCCTTCATATCTCAGAATTTCGCAATTTTTGCATTTCTAAGCAAGCTTTCTTGCATTTTGTTTTGTACTAAAAATCATCGAATTTAGCAATATTTGACCATTATCATCCTCTTTTCCTTTATGTGATTTAAAAAAATATCATCGAATTAGGCAGTTTTTCCACGTTTTGTGAATTTTCAGTTATTGTTATTATTCATAAATACCCGTTAAAAATTATGCAAATAATAATTGATCAGAAAAAAAAAACGTTAATACTTCATTTACAATCATCTATTTGTTTCTCGTTAAAATACTGAGTAAGATATTAAAAAGGGGAAAAGTTCTGTTTTTATTGCATATATCGACATTTCAGCCGGATTAGAGCGGTTTTACGTTAACATCTTCCATCGGTAATATAAACGAAAAAATCAGGAACATTTATAGTTAATTTTAATGAAAACACACTTGATTTTTATCATTTGTATTGGAAGCAACATCTTTATATGTCTTTACTAAGATCTAATAAATACGAACCGTCGCTTTATGATTTGAAGTTAAAATCCTCAAATTTGGTAATATAGCGATTTTTTTCACGTTTTTCATGTAGTGTGATTGTACGTAAATATATTCATTTATACCAATATTTCGATAATATTTCATGTTTTCTCACGATATGTGATTTGGCCTTATATGAGAGAATTCCGCATAATATTGAATTTTTAAGCAAGTTTTCTTACGTTTTGTTTTGTACTAAAAATCATTGAATTTAGCAATATTTTGACGTATATCATCCTCTTTTCTTTTATGTGATTTAAACAAAATATCATCGAATTAGGCAATATTTTGCCGTTTTTCCCACGTTTTTGTGATTTTTCAGTTTATTGCTATGTATATTCATTAAATATACGATAAAATTTATGCAAACACCTAATTGATTAGAAATTAACATTAAATACTTCATTTTCAATCAAACTTTTTGTTTCTCGTTAAAATACTGAGTAAGAAAGGGGAGAAGTTTGCTTTTATTGCATGTATCGACGTTTCAGCTGGATTAGAGCGGTTTTACTTGTACATTTCCATCGGTAATAAAAACGGAAAATCAGGAACTTTTAGTTAATTCTAATGAAAACCATTGATTTTATCATTTGTATTCGAAACACACATTGTCATAGTCTTTTCTTGGATCTAAATAATTCGAAAACCTCGCTCTATGATTTGAAGTAAAATCCTCAAATATGGTAATATAGTGACTTTTTTCACGTTATTCATGTAGTGTGATTTTACGTATATATATTCGTTTTTACCAATATTTCGATACTACTTCATGTTTTCTCACGATATGTGATTTGGCCTTCATATCTCAGAATTTCGCAAATTTTGCATTTTTAAGCAAGTTTTCTTGCATTTTGTTTTGTATTAAAAAATCATCGAATTTAGCAATATTTTGACCTTTATCATCCCCCTCTTCCTTTATGTGATTTAAACAAAATATCATCGAATTAGGCAATATTTGCCGTTTTCCCACGTTTTTGTGAATTTTCAGTTTATTGTTATTAATTCATTAAATATATGATAAAAATTATGCAAATACCTAATTGATCAGAAAATAACCTTAAATACTTCATTTTCAAATCATCTATTTGTTTTCTCGTTAAAGTACTGAGTAAGATAGTTTAAAGGGGAGAAAGATCTGTTTTTATTGCATATATCGATGTTTCAGCCGGATTAGAGCGGTTTTACGTGTACATCTTCCATCGGTAATATAAACCGAAAATCAGGAACATTTTAGTTAAGTTTTAATGAAAACAAACTTGATTTTATCATTTGTATTGGAAGCAAAATCTTTATACGTCTTTTCTAGGGTCTAAAAATTACGAAACGTCGCTTTATGATTCGAAGTTAAAATCCTCAAATTTGGCATAATAATGACTTTTTCACGTTTTTCATGTAGTTTGATATTACGTAAATATATTCATTTTTACCAATATTTTAATACTATTTCATGTAGTATCACGATATGTGACTTGGCCTTCAAATCACAGATTTTCGCATAATATTGCATTTTTAAGCAAGTTTTCTTGCATTTTGTTTCGTACTAAAAATCATCGAATTCAGCAATATTTTGACGTTATCATCCCCTTTTCCTTTATGTGATATAAACAAAATATCATCGAATAGGCAATATTTTGCTGTTTTTCCACGTTTTTGGTGAATTTTCAGTTTATTGCTATTAATTCATTATATATACGATAAAAATGATGCAAACACATAATTGATTAGAAATTAACCTTAAACACTTCATTTTCAATCAACTATTTGTTTCTCGTTTAAAATACTGAGTAAGATATTGGAAAGGGGAGAAGTTCTGTTTTTATTGCATATATCGACGTTTCAGCCGGATTTTATCATTTGTATTTGAAACAACATTTTCATGTCTTTTCTTGGAATGATAAATAATATTTGTATTCGAAACCATCGCTCTATGATTTGAAGTAATTAAAATCCTCATATATGATAATATAGTCCACTTTTTTCACGTCTATTCACGCTTCAGCCTAGTGCTCACTCTTTATGGCTCAGGAGAGTGATGCAGATACTTATGATACTACTTCATGCAGAGGATCACGATATGTGATGCAGAGGCCTTCAACTCAGAGGGATGCATAATTGCTCTTAAGCAAGTTTTCTTGCATTTTGTTTTGTACTAAAAATCATCGAATTCAGCAATATTTTGACCAGAGTTATTATCCTCTTTTCAGAGGCTTTATGATGATCAAGAGTGGATAAACAAAATATCATCGAATTAGGCCTGAATATTTTGCTGTTTTGGATCCACGTTTTTGTGAGGATTTTCAGTGTATTGATGCAGAGGCTGATTAATTCATTATATATACGTTAAAAATTATGCAAACACATAATTGATCAGAAAATAAGCTTAAAACTTCATTTTCAATCATCTATTTGTTTCTCGTTAAAATACTGAGTAAGATATTGAAAAGGGGAGAAGTTCTGTTTTTATGGCAAATATCGACGTTTCAGCCGGATTAGAACGGTTTGACGTGTACATCTTCCATCGGTAATATAAACCAAAAATCAGGAACATTTTAGTTAAGTTTATTGAAAACACATTGATTTTTATCATTTGTATTGGAAGCAACATCTTTATACGTCTTTTCTAGGGTCTAAAAAATACGAAACGTCGCTTTATGATTCGAAGTTAAAATCCTCAAATTTGGTATAATAATGACTTTTTCACGTTTTTCATGTAGTTTGATATTACGTAAATATATTCATTTTTACCAATATTTCGATACTATTTCATGTAGTATCACGATATGTGACTTGGCCTTCAAATCTCAGATTTTCGCATAATATTGCATTTTAAGCAAGTTTTCTTGCATTTTGTTTCGTACTAATAATCATCGAATTCAGCAATATTTTTTACGTTTATCATCCCCTTTTCCTTTATGTGATATATACAAAATATCATCGAAATCGGCAATATTTTGCTGTTTTTCCACGTTTTTGTGAATTTTCAGTTTATTGCTATTAATTCATTAAATATACGATAAAAATGATGCCAACACATAATTGATTAGGAAAATAACCTTAAACACTTTATTTTCAATCAACTATTTGTTTTTCGTTAAAATACTGAGTAAGATATTGGAAAGGGGAGAAGTTCTGTTTTTATTGCATATATCGACGTTTTAGCCGGATTTTATCATTTGTATTTGAAACAACATTTTCATGTCTTTTCTTGGATCTAAATAATATGAAACCTCGCTCTATGATTTGAAGTTAAAATCCTCATATATGGTAATATAGTGACTTTTTCACGTTATTCATGTAGTGTGATTTTATGTATATATATACGTTTTCCCAATATTTTGATACTACTTCATGTTTCTCACGATATGTGATTTGGCCTTCAAATCTCAGAATTTCGCAAATTTTGCATTTTTAAGCAAGTTTACTTGCATTTTGTTTTGTACTAAAAATCATGGAATTTAGCAATATTTTGACCTTTATCATCCCCTTTTCCTTTATGTGATTTAAACAAAATATCATCGAATTAGGCAATATTTTGCCGTTTTTTCACGTTTTTGTGAATTTTCAGTTTATTGCTATTAATTCAGTATATATACGATAAAAATTATGCAAACACATAATTGATTAGAAATTATCATTAAGCACTTCATTTTCAATCAACTATTTGTTTCTCGTTAAAATACTGAGTAAGATATTGGAAAGGGGAGAAGTTCTTTTTTTATTGCATATATCGACGTTTCAGCCGGATTAGAACGGTTTTACGTGTACATCTTCCATCGGTAATATAAACGGAAAATCAGGAACATTTTAGTTAATTCTAATGAAAACACATTGATTTTTATCACTTGTATTTTAAACAACATTGTCATATGTCTTTTTCTTTCATCTAAATAATACGAAACCTCGCTCTATGATTTGAAGTTAAAATCCTCAAATATGGTAATATAGTGACTTTTTTCACGTTATTCATGTAGTGTGATTTTACGTATATATATTCGTTTTTGCCAATATTTTGATACTACTTTATGTTTTCTCACGATATGTGATTTGGACTTCAAATCTCAGAATTTCGCAAATTTTGCATTTTTAAGCAAGTTTTCTTGCATTTTGTTTTCTACTAAAAATCATCGAATTTAGCAATATTTTGGCCTTTATCATCCCCTTTTCTTTTTTGTGATTTAAACAAAATATCATCGAATTAGGCAATATTTTGCCGTTTTTCCACGTTTTTGTGAATTATCAGTTTATTGTTATTAGTTCATTATATATACGATTAAAAATTATGCAAACATATAATTGATCAGAAAATAAGCTTAAACTACTTCATTTCAATCATCTATTTGTTTCTCGTTAAAATACTGAGTAAGATATTAAAAGGAGAGAAGTTCTGTTTTTTATTCCATATATCGACATTTCAGCCGGATTAGAACGGTTTGACGTGTACATCTTCCATCGGTAATATAAACCGAAAATCAGGAATATTTTAGTTACGTTTATTGAAAACACATTGATTTTTATCATTTGTATTGGAAGCAACATCTTTATACGTCTTTTCTAGGGTCTAAAAAATACGAAAAAGTCGCTTTATGATTCGAATTTAAAATCCTCAATTTTGGCATAATAATGACTTTTTCACGTTTTTCATGTACTTTGGTATTACGTAAATATATTTATTTTTACCAATATTTCGATACTATTTCATGTAGTATCACGATATGTGGACTTGGCCTTCAAATCTCAGATTTTCGCATAATATTGCATCTTTAGCAAGTTTTCTTGCATTTTGTTTTGTACTAATATATCATCGAATTCAGCAATATTTTGACGTTTATCATCACCTTTTCCTTTATATGATATAAACAAAATATCATCGAATTAGGCAATATTTTGCTGTTTTTCCACGTTTTTGTGAATTTCAGTTTATTGCTATTAATTCATTAAATATACGATTAAAAATGATGCAAACACATAATTGATTATAAATTAACCTTAAACACGTCATTTTCAATCAAAAACATTGTTTCTCGTTAAAATACTGAGTAAGATATTGGAAAGGGGAGAAGTTCTGTTTTTATTGCATATATCGACGTTTCAGCCGGATTAGAGCGGTTTTACGTGTACATCTTCCGTCGGTAATATAAACGGAAATCAGGAACATTTTAGTTAATTCTAATGAAAACACATTGATTTTAATCATTTAAATTCATACTTCATTCTAATGAAAACACATTGATTTTTATCATTTGTATTTGAAACAACATTGTCATGTATTTTCTTGGATCTAAATAATACGAAACCTCGCTCTATGATTTGAAGTTAAAATCCTCAAATATGGTAATATAGTGACTTTTATCACGTTATTCATGTAGTGTGATTTTACGTAAATATATTCGTTTTTACCAATATTTCGATCTCTACTTCATGTTTTCTCACGATATACGATTTGGCCTTCATATCTCAGAATTTCGCAAATTTTGCATTTTTAAGCAAGTTTTCTTGCATTTTGTTTTGTACTAAAAATCATCGAATTTAGCAATATTTTAAACTTATCATCCCCTTTTTCTTTATGTGATTTAAACAAAATATCATCGAATTAGGCAATATTTTACCTTTTTCTACATTTTTGTGAATTTTCAGTTTATTGCTATTAATTCATTAAATATACGATAAAAATGATGCAATACATAATTGATTAGAAATTAACCCTAAACACTTCATTTTCAATCAACTAGTTGTTTCTCGTTAAAATACTGATAAGATATTGGAAAGGGGAGAAGTTCTGTTTTTATTGCATATATCGACGTTTTCAGCCGGATTAGAGCGGTTTACGTGTACATCTTCCATCGGTAATATAAACGGAAAATCAGGAACATTTTAGTTATTTCTAATGAAAACACATTGATTTTTATCATTTGTATGTGAAACAACATTGTCATATGTCTTTTTCTTTGATCTAAAAACTACGAAACCTCGCTCTATGATTTTAAGTTAAAATCCTCAAATATGGTAATATAGTGACTTTTTTCACGTTATTCATGTAGTGTGATTTTACGTAAATATATTCGTTTTTACCAATATTTCGATACTACTTCATGTTTTCTCACGATATACGATTTGGCCTTCATATCTCAGAATTTCGCAAATTTTGCATTTCTAAGCAAGTTTTCTTGCATTTTGTTTTGTACTAAAAATCATTGTATTTAGCAATATTTTGACCTTTATCATCCTCTTTTCCTTTATGTGATTTAAAAAAAATATCATCGAATTAGGCCGTTTTTCCACGTTTTTGTGAATTTTCAGTTTATTCTTATTAATTCATTAAATATACGTTAAAAATTCCGCAAACACATAATTGATCAGAAAAAACCTTATAATTCATTTTCAATCATCTATTTGTTTCTCGTTAAAATACTGAGTAAGATATTGAAAAGGGGAGAAGTTCTGTTTTTAATGCAAATATCGACTTTTCAGCCGGATTAGACCGGTTTTACGTGTACATCTTCCATCGGTAATATAAACCGAAAATCAGGAACATTTTAGTTAATTTTAATGAAAACACATTGATTTTTATCATTTGTATTGGAAGCAACATCTTTATACGTCTTTTCTAGGGTCTAAAAAATACGAAACGTCGCTCTTTGATTCGAAGTTAAAATCCTCAAATTTGGTATAATAATGACTTTCACGTTTTTCATGTAGTTTGATATTACGTAAATATATTCATTTTTACCAATATTTCGATACTATTTCATGTAGTATCACGATACTTGACTTGGCCTCAAATCACAAATTTTCGCATAATATTGCATTTTAAGCAAGTTTTCTTGCATTTTGTTTCGTACTAAAAATCATCGAATTCAGCAATATTTTGACGTTTATCATCACCTTTTCATTTATGTGATATAAACAAAATATCATCGAATTAGGCAATATTTTGTTGTTTTTCCACGTTTTTGTGAATTTTCAGTTTATTGCTATTAATTAATTAAATATACGACAAAAATGATGCAAACACATAATTGATTAGAAATTAACCTTAAACACTTCATTTTCAATCAACTATTTGATTGACCCATCGACGCTCTCAGTATGGCATATTTTCGGTATAAGAATTCGTAATTTCAAACTGCGAATACGTGCAGAGAGCCAAAAATTGGGCTCTAAAGTATGGCTCAAGCGTCGAATTGGGATGTTTGGGATATTTTCAAAACTGAAGGGAGGGTTTGGGCAAAATGTGATACATCGCCGTTTTCAGTAATTGGCATATTTTTGGTATAAAAATTCGTAATTTCAAACTGCGAATACGTGCAGAAAGCCAGAATTTGGCACCAAAATATTGCTCAAGAATCAAATTTGGGATGTTTGGGATATTTTGAAAACTGCAGGGGGGGGGGTTTCGGCAAAATGTGATACATAGTTAATCTCAGTAATTGGCATATTTTCGGTATAAAAAGTCATAATTTCATACTGCGAACATGTGCAAAGAGCCAGAATTTGGCTCCAAAATATTGCTCAAGCGTCGAATTTGGAGAGTTTTGGATATTTTGAAAACTGCAGGGTGAATTTGGTCAAAATGCGACCCATCACTGCTTTCAGTAATTAGCATATTTTCGGCATAAAAAGTCGTACTTTCAAACGGCGACTACGTGCAGAGAGCCAAAATTTGACTCCTTAATGTGGCTGAAGCGTCGAGTTTGGGACGTTTCAAATATTTTGAAAACTGCTGGGGGGGGGGGGGGCAAAATGTGACCCATCGCGGCTCTCAGAAATTTGCATATTTTCTGTATAGAATTCGTAATTTCAAACGGCGAGTACGTGCAGAGAGCCAGAATTTGACTCCAAAATATTGCTCAAGGGTCTAATTTAGGATGTTTGGGATATTTTGAAAACTGCAGGGGGGATTGGGCAAAATGTGACCCATCGCCGCTCTCAGTATTTGTCATATTTTCGGTATAAGAAGTCGTAATTCAAACTGCGTACACGTGCAGAGAGCCAGAATTTGGCTCCAAACTATTGCTTAAGGGTCAAATTTTAGATGTTTGGATATTTTGAAAACTGCAGGGGGGGGGGGGGGGGATCGGCAAAATGTGACCCATAGCCAATCTCAGCAATTGGCATATTTTTCGGTATAAAAAGTCGTAATTTCAAACGGCGATTACATTAGAGAGCCAGAATTTGCCTCCAAAATATGGATCAAGCGTCGAATTTGGGATGTGTGGGCATATTTTAAAAATTGTTGGGTGGGTTTGGGCAAATTGTGATCCATCGACGCTTTCAGTAATTGGCATATTTCCTGTATAACAAGTCGACATTTCAATCTGAGAATACGTGCAGAGAGCCAGAATTTGGCTCCAAAATATGGCTCAAGGGTCGAAATTGGGATGTTTTTGATATCTTGAAAACTGCAGGGGGGTTTGGGGAAAATGTGACCCATCGTCGCTCTCAGTAATTGGCATATTTTCGGAATAAAAAGTTGTAATTTCAAACTGCGAATACGTGAAGAGAGCCAGAATTTGGCTCCAAAATATTGCTCAAGCGTCGAATTTTGGATATTTGGTATATTTTGAAAACTGCAGGGAGAGTTTGGGCAAAATATGATCCATCGCGCCGCTTTAAGTAATTGGCATATTTTCGGTATAAAAGGTCGTAATTTCAAACTGCGAATACATCAGAAAGCTAGAATTTGGCTCCAAAATATGCTCAAGGGTCGAAATTGGGATGTTTGGGATATCTTGAAAACTGCAGGGGTTTGGGCAAAATGTGACCTATCGCCGCTCTCAGTATTGGCATTTTTTCGGTACAAAAATCGTAATTTCAAACAGCAATTACGTGCAGAGAGCCAGAAGTTGCCTCCAAAATTGGGCGTAAGCGCCTAATTGGGTGTTTTGGGATATTATATAATCTGCAGGGAGAGTTTGGGTAAAATGTGATCCATCGCCGTTTTCAGTAATTGGCATATTTTCTGTATAAAAAGTCGTAATTTCAAACTGCGAATACGTGCAAAGAGCGAGAATTTGGCTCCAAAATATAGCTCAATCGTCGATTTTGAGATGTTGGTGATATTTTCAAAACTGCAGGGGGGTTTGGGCAAAATGTGACCCATCGCTGCTCCCGGTAATTGGCATATATTCGGTTTAAAAAGTTGTAATTTCAAATTGCGAATACGTGCAGAGAGCGAGAATTTGGCTCCAAAATATGGATCAAGCGTCGAAATTGGGATGTTTGTGAAATTTTGAAAACTGCAGGGAGGGTTTGGGTAAAATGTGAACCATCGCCGAACCAAAGTTACTCCACAGTCACATCAGAAGGAAAACAACAGTGAAAGAACAGGTATTGAAACTTCGAACAGGCGAGGACAGGTATACAGAGAATGACAGAGAGGTGTGTGAAGAACTCAACAAGAGGTTCCAGGAGGTCTTCACAATAGAACAAGGTAAGGTCACTGTGCTAAGAGAAAAGGAGGTAAACCAGGCGGCCTTGGAAGAGTTCGAAATTACGAGAGAGGAGGTCAAGAGACACCTGCTGGATCTGGATGTTAGAAAGGCTGTTGGTCCAGATGGGATCTCAACTTGGATACTGAAAGAGTGTGCAGAGGCACTTTGCTTGCCACTCTCCATAGTGTATAGTAAGTCACTGGAGACGGGAGTCCTACCAGAAATATGGAAGACGGCGAATGTGGTCCCAATATACAAAAAGG
Source organism: Procambarus clarkii (assembly GCF_020424385.1). NCBI lineage: Eukaryota > Metazoa > Arthropoda > Malacostraca > Decapoda > Cambaridae > Procambarus > Procambarus clarkii. Next base: position 45,282 of record NW_025567035.1, on the reverse strand, counting down.
GCGACAGGCAAGAGGCACTGAACTACAGGCCAGTGTCCTTGACTTGTATACCATGCAAGGTGATGGAGAAGATCGTGAGAAAAAACCTGGTAATACATCTGGAGAGAAGGGACTTCGTGACAAATCGCCAACATGGGTTCAGGGTTGGTAAATCTTGCCTTACAGGCTTGATAGAATTCTTCGATCAGGTGACAAAGATTAAGCAAGAAAGAGAGGGCTGGGCGGACTGCATTTTCTTGGATTGTCGGAAAGCCTTTGACACAGTACCGCATAAGAGGCTGGTACATAAGCTGGAGAGACAGGCAGGTGTAGCTGGTAAGGTGCTCCAGTGGATAAGGGAGTATCTATGCAATAGGAAGCAGAGAGTTACGGTGAGGGGTGAGACCTCCGATTGGCGTGAAGTCACCAGTGGAGTCCCACAGGGCTCTGTACTCGGTCCTATCTTGTTTCTGATATATGTAAATGATCTCCCGGAGGGTATCGATTCATTTCTCTCAATGTTTGCGGACGATGCTAAAATTATGAGAAGGATTAAAACAGAAGAGGACTGTTTGAGGCTTCAAGAAGACCTAGACAAGCTGAAGGAATGGTCGAACAAATGGTTGTTAGAGTTTAACCCAACCAAATGTAATGTAATGAAGATAGGTGTAGGGAGCAGGAGGCCAGATACAAGGTATCATCTGGGAGAGGAAATTCTTCAGGAGTCAGAGAAGGAAAAAGACTTGGGGGTTCATATCACGCCAGACCTGTCTCCTGCAGCAGCACATATCAAGCGGATAAACATCAGCGGCATATGCCAGCTGGCCAACATACGAACGGCATTCAGAAACTTGTGTAAAGAATCATTCAGAACTTTGTATACCACATATGTCAGGCCAATCCTGGAGTATGCAGCCCCAGCATGGAGTCCATATCTAGTCAAGGATAAGACTAAACTGGAAAAGGTTCAAAGGTTTGCCACCAGACTACTTTATGTTTTCTCACGATATGTGATTTGGCCTTCAAATCTCAGAATTTCGAAAATTTTGCATTTTTAAGCAAGTTTTCTTGCATTTGTTTTTGTTCTAAAAATCATCGAATTTAGCAATATTTTGACCTTTATCATCCCCTTTTCCTTTATGTGTTTAAAACAAAATATCATCGAATTAGGCAATATTTTGCCGTTTTTCCACGTTTTTTGTGAATTTTCAGTTTATTGTTATTAATTCATTATATATACGTTAAAAATTATGCAAACACATAATTGATCAGAAAATGACCTTAATACTTCATTGTCAATCATCTATTTGTTTCTCGTTAAAATACTGAGTAAGATATTGAAAAGGGGAGAAGTTCTGTTTTTATTGCAAATATCGACGTTTCAGCCGGATTAGAACGGTTTGAACGTGTACATCTTCCATCGGTAATATAAACCGAAAATCAAAAACATTTAATTAGGTTTAATGAAAACACATTGATTTTCATCATTTGTATTGGAACCAACATCTTTATAACGTCTTTTCTAAGGTCTAAAAATACGAAAAGTCGCTCTATGATTCGAAAATAAAATCCTCAATTTTGTATAATAATGACTTTTTCACGTTTTTCATGTAGTTTGATATTACGTAACTATATTCATTTTTACCAATATTTCGATACTATTTCCTGTAGTATCCCGATATGTGACTTGGCCTTCAAATCTCAGATTTTCGCATAATATGCATTTTAAGCAAGTTTTCTGCATTTTCTTTCGTACTAATAATCATCGAATTCAGCAATATTTTGACGTTTATCATCCCCTTTTCCTTTATGTGATATAAACAAATTATCATCGAATTAGGCAATATTTTGCTCTTTTTCCACGTTTTTGTGAATTTTCAGTTTATTGCTATTAATTCATTAAATATACGATAAAAATGATGCAAACATATAATTGATTAGAAATTAACCTTAAACACTTCATTTTCAATCAACTATTTGTTTCTCGTTAAAATACTGAGTAAGATATTGGAAAGGGGAGAAGTTCTGTTTTTATTGCATATATCGACGTTTCAGCCGGATTAGAGCGGATTTACGGGTACATCTTCCGTCGGTAATATAAACGGAAAATCAGGAACATTTTAGTTAATTCTAATGAAAACACTTTGATTATAATCATTTAAATTCAAACTTCATTCTAATGAAAAAACATTGATTTTTATCATTTGTATTTGAAACAACATTGTCATGTCTTTTCTTGGATCTATATAATACGAAACCTCGCTCTATGATTTGAAGTTAAAATCCTCAATTATGGTAATATAGTGACTTTTTTCACGTTATTCATGTAGTGTGATTTTACGTAAATATATTCGTTTTTACCAATATTTCGATACTACTTCATGTTTTCTCACGATATGTGATTTGGCCTTCATATCTCAGAATTTCGCAAATTTTGCATTTTTAAGCAAGTTTTCTTGCATTTTGTTTTGAACTAAAAATCATCGAATTTAGCAATATTTTAACTTTATCATCCCCCTTTCCTTTACGTGATTTAAACAAAATATCATCGAATTAGGCAATATTTTGCCTTTTTTCTACGTTTTTGTGAATTTTCAGTTTATTGCTATTAACTCATTAAATATACGATAAAAATGATGCAAGCACATAATTGATTAGAAATTAACCCTAAACACTTCATTTTCAATCAACTAGTTGTTTCTCGTTAAAATACTGAGTAAGATATTGGAAAGGGGAGAAGTTCTGTTTTTATTGCATATATCGACGTTTCAGCCGGATTAGAGCGGTTTTACGTGTACATCTTCCAACGGTAATATAAACGGAAAATCAGGAACATTTTAGTTATTTCTAATGAAAACACATTGATTTTTATCATTTGTATGTGAAACAACATTGTCATATGTCTTTTTCTTTGATCTAAAAAATACGAAACCTCGCTCTATGATTTGAAGTTAAAATCCTCAAATATGGTAATATAGTGACTTTTTTCACGTTATTCATGTAGTGTGATTTTACGTATTTTTATTCGTTATTACCAATACTTCATATTTTCTCACGATATGCGATTTGGCCTTCATATCTCAGAATTTCGCAACTTTTGCATTTCTAAGCAAGTTTTCTTGCATTTTGTTTTGTACTAAAAATCATCGAATTTAGCAATATTTTGACCTGTATAATCCTCTTTTCCTTTATGTGATTTAAACAAAATATCATCGAATTAGGCCGTTTTTCCACGTTTTTGTGAATTTTCAGTTTATTGTTATTAATTCATTAAATACACGTTAAAAATTATGCAAACACATAATTGATCAGAAAAAACGTTAATACTTCATTTTCAATCATCTATTTGTTTCTCGTGAAAATACTGAGTAAGATATTGAAAAGGGGAGAAGTTCTTTTTTTATTGCAAATATCGACTTTTCAGTCGGATTAGACCGGTTTTACGTGTACATCTTCCATCGGTAATATAAACTGAAAATCAGGAACATTTTAGTTAATTTTAATGAAAACACATTGATTTTTATCATTTGTATTGGAAGCAACATCTTTATACGTCTTTTCTAGGGTCTAAAAAATACGAAACGTCGCTCTATGATTCGAAGTTAAAATCCTCAAATTTGGTATAATAATGACTTTCACGTTTTTCATGTAGTTTGATATTACGTAAATATATTCATTTTTACCAATATTTCGATACTATTTCATGTAGAATCACGATATGTGATTTGGCCTTCAAATCTCAGATTTTCGCAAATTATTGCATCTTAAGCAAGTTTTCTTGCATTTTGTTTCGTCCTAAAAATCATCGAATTCAGCAATATTTTGACGTTTATCATCCACTTTTCCTTTATGTGATATAAACAAAATATCATCGAATTAGGCAATATTTTGCTCTTTTTCCACGTTTTTGTGAATTTTCAGTTTATTGCTATTAATTCATTAAATATACGATAAAAATGATGCAAACACATAATTGATTAGAAATTAACCTTAAACACTTCATTTTCAAACAACTATTTGTTTCTCGTTAAAATACTGAGTAAGATATTGGAAAGGGGAGAAGTTCTGTTTTTATTGCATATATCGACGTTTCAGCCGGATTAGAGCGGCTTTACGAGTACATCTTCCGTCGGTAATATAAACGGAAAATCAGGAACATTTTAGTTAATTCTAATGAAAACACATTGATTTTAATCATTTAAATTCATACTTCATTCTAATGAAAACACATTGATTTTTATCATTTGTATTTGAAACAACATTGTCATGTCTTTTCTTGGATCTAAATAATACGAAGCCTCGCTCTATGATTTGAAGTTAAAATCCTCAAATATGGTAATATAGTGACTTTTTTCACGTTATTCATGTAGTGTGATTTTACGTAAATATATTCGTTTTTACCAATATTTCGATGCTACTTCATGTTTTCTCACGATATACGATTTGGCCTTCATATCTCAGAATTTCGCAAATTTTGCATTTTTAAGCAAGTTTTCTTGCATTTTGTTTTGAACTAAAAATCATCGAATTTAGCAATATTTTAACTTTATCATCCCCCTTTCCTTTACGTGATTTAAACAAAATATCATCGAATTAGGCAATATTTTGCCTTTTTTCTACGTTTTTGTGAATTTTCAGTTTATTGCTATTAACTCATTAAATATACGATAAAAATGATGCAAGCACATAATTGATTAGAAATTAACCCTAAACACTTCATTTTCAATCAACTAGTTGTTTCTCGTTAAAATACTGAGTAAGATATTGGATTTTCAAAACTGCAGGGGGGTTTGGGCAAAATGTGACCCATCGCTGCTCCCGGTAATTGGCATATATTCGGTTTAAAAAGTTGTAATTTCAAATTGCGAATACGTGCAGAGAGCGAGAATTTGGCTCCAAATATGGATCAAGCGTCGAAATTGGGATGTTTGTGAAATTTTGAAAACTGCAGGGAGGGTTTGGGTAAAATGTGAACCATCGCCGAACCAAAGTTACTCCACAGTCACATCAGAAGGAAAACAACAGTGAAAGAACAGGTATTGAAACTTCGAACAGGCGAGGACAGGTATACAGAGAATGACAGAGAGGTGTGTGAAGAACTCAACAAGAGGTTCCAGGAGGTCTTCACAATAGAACAAGGTAAGGTCACTGTGCTAAGAGAAAAGGAGGTAAACCAGGCGGCCTTGGAAGAGTTCGAAATTACGAGAGAGGAGGTCAAGAGACACCTGCTGGATCTGGATGTTAGAAAGGCTGTTGGTCCAGATGGGATCTCAACTTGGATACTGAAAGAGTGTGCAGAGGCACTTTGCTTGCCACTCTCCATAGTGTATAGTAAGTCACTGGAGACGGGAGTCCTACCAGAAATATGGAAGACGGCGAATGTGGTCCCAATATACAAAAAGGGCCACAGGCAAGAGGCACTGAACTACAGGCCAGTGTCCTTGACTTGTATACCATGCAAGGTGATGGAGAAGATCGTGAGAAAAAACCTGGTAATACATCTGGAGAGAAGGGACTTCGTGACAAATCGCCAACATGGGTTCAGGGTTGGTAAATCTTGCCTTACAGGCTTGATAGAATTCTTCGATCAGGTGACAAAGATTAAGCAAGAAAGAGAGGGCTGGGCGGACTGCATTTTCTTGGATTGTCGGAAAGCCTTTGACACAGTACCGCATAAGAGGCTGGTACATAAGCTGGAGAGACAGGCAGGTGTAGCTGGTAAGGTGCTCCAGTGGATAAGGGAGTATCTATGCAATAGGAAGCAGAGAGTTACGGTGAGGGGTGAGACCTCCGATTGACGAAAAGTCACCAGTGGAGTCCCACAGGGCTTTGTACTCGGTCCTATCTTGTTTCTGATATATGTAAATAATCTCCCGGAGGGTATCGATTCATTTCTCTCAATGTTTGCTGACGATGCTAAAATTATGAGAAGGATTAAAACAGAAGAGGACTGTTTGAGGCTTCAAGAAGACCTAGACAAGCTGAAGGAATGGTCGAACAAATGGTTGTTAGAGTTTAACCCAACCAAATGTAATGTAATGAAGATAGGTGTAGGGAGCAGGAGGCCAGATACAAGGTATCATCTGGGAGAGGAAATTCTTCAGGAGTCAGAGAAGGAAAAAGACTTGGGGGTTCATATCACGCCAGACCTGTCTCCTGCAGCACATATCAAGCGGATAACATCAGCGGCATATTCCAGGTTGGCCAACATACGAACGGCATTCAGAAACTTGTGTAAAGAATCATTCAGAACTTTGTATACCACATATGTCAGGCCAATCCTGGAGTATGCAGCCCCAGCATGGAGTCCATATCTAGTCAAGGATAAGACTAAACTGGAAAAGGTTCAAAGGTTTGCCACCAGACTAGTTCATGTTTTCTCACGATATGTGATTTGGCCTTCAAATCTCAGAATTTCGCAAATTTTGCATTTTTAAGCAAGTTTTCTTGCATTTTGTTTCGTACTAAAAATCATCGAATTCAGCAATATTTTGACGTTTATCATCCCCTTTTCCTTTATGTGATATAAGCAATATATCATCGAATTAGGCAATATTTTGCTCTTTTTCCACGTTTTTGTGAATTTTCATTTTATTGCTATTAATTCAGTATATATACGATAAAAATGATGCAAACACATAATTGATTAGAAATTAACCTTAAACACTTCATTTTCAATCAACTATTTGTTTCTCGTTAAAATACTGAGTAAGATATTGGAAAGGGGAGAAGTTCTGTTTTTATTGCATATATCGACGTTTCAGCCGGATTAGAGCGGTTTTACGTGTACATCTTCCATCGGTAATATAAACCGAAAATCAGGAACATTTTATTTGAGTTTATTGAAAACACATTGATTTTTATCATTTGTATTGGAAGCAACATCTTTATACGTCTTTTCTAGGGTCAAAAAATACGAAACGTCGCTTTATGATTCGAAGTTAAAATCCTCAAATTTGGCATAATAATGATTTTTCACGTTTTTCATGTAGTTTGATATTACGTAAATATATTCATTTTTACCAATATTTCGATACTATTTCATGTAGTATCACGATTTGTGATTTGGCCTTCAAATCTCAGATTTTCGTATAATATTGCTTCTTAAGCAAAATTTCTTGCATTTTGTTTCGTACTAAAAATCATCGAATTCAGCAATATTTTGAGGTTTATCATCCCCTTTTCCTTTATGTGATATATACAAAATATCATCGAATTAGGCAATATTTTGCTCTTTTTCCACGTTTTTGTGAATTTTCAGTTTATTGCTATTAATTCATTAAATATACGATAAAAATGATGCAAACATATAATTGATTAGAAATTAACCTTAAACACTTCATTTTCAATCAACTATTTGTTTCTCGTTAAAATACTGAGTAAGACATTGGAAAGGGGAGAAGTTCTGTTTTTATTGCATATATCGACGTTTCAGCCGGATTAGAGCGGTTTTACGTGTACATCTTCAATCGGTAATATAAACGGAAAATCAGGAACATTTTAGTTAATTCTAATGAAAACACATTGATTTTTATCATTTGTATTTGAAACAACATTGTCATATGTCTATTTCTTTGATCTAAATAATTCGAAACCTCGCTCTATGATTTGAAGTTAAAATCCTCAAATATGGTAATATAGTGACTTTTTTCACGTTATTCATGTAGTGTTATTTTACATATATATATTCGTTTTTACCAATATTTTGATACTACTTTATGTTTTCTCACGATATGTGATTTGGCCTTCAAATATCAGAATTTCGCAAATTTTACATTTTTAAGCAAGTTTCCTTGCATTTTGTTTTGTACTAAAAATCATCGAATTTAGCAATATTTTAACCTTTATCATCCCCTTTTCTTTTATGTGATTTAAACAAAATATCATCGCATTAGGCAATATTTTGCCGTTTTTCCACGTTTTTGTGAATTATCAGTTTATTGCTATTAATTCATTAAATATACGACAAAAATGATGCAAACATATAATTGATTAGAAATTAACCTTAAACACTTCATTTTCAATCAACTGTTTGTTTCTCGTTAAAATACTGAGGAAGATATTGGAAAGGGGAGAAGTTCTGTTTTTATTGCATATATCGACGTTTCAGCCGGATTAGAGCGGTTTTACGGGTACATCTTCCATCGGTAATATAAACGGAAAACATTTTATTTAATTCTAATGAAAACACTTTGATTTTAATCATTTAAATTCATACTTCATTCTAATGAAAAAACATTGATTTTTATCATTTGCATTTGAAACAACATTGTCTTGTCTTTTCTTTGATCTAAATAATACGAAACCTCGCTCTATGATTTGAACTTAAAATCCTCAAATATGGTAATATAGTGACTTTTTTCACGTTCTTCATGTAGTGTGATTTTACGTATATATATTCGTTTTTACCAATATTTTGATACTACTTTGTTTTCTCACGATATGTGATTTGGCCTTCAAATCTCAGAATTTCGCAAATTTTGCATTTTAAGCAAGTTTTCTTGCATTTTGTTTTGTTCTAAAAATCAACGAATTTAGCAATATTTTGACCTTTATCATCCCCTTTTCCTTTATGTGATTTAAACAAAATATCATCGAATTAGGCCGTTTTTCCACGTTTTTGTGAATTTTCAGTTTATTGTTATTAATTCATTATATATACGTTAAAATTATGCAAACACATAATTGATCAGAAAATAACCTTAAATACTTCATTTTCAATCATCTATTTGTTTCTCGTTAAAATACTGAGTAAGATATTGAAAAGGGGAGAAGTTCTGTTTTTATTGCAAATATCGACGTTTCAGCCGGATTAGAACGGTTTGACGTGTACATCTTCCATCGGTAATATAAACCGAAAATCAAAAACATTTTAGTTAATTTTAATGAAAACACATTGATTTTTATCATTTGTATTGGAAGCAACATCTTTATACGTCTTTTCTAGGGTCTAAAAAATACAAAACGTCGCTCTATGATTCGAAGTTAAAATTCTCAAATTTGGTATAATAATGACTTTTTCACGTTTTTCATGTAGTTTGATATTACGTAAATATATTCATTTTTACCAATATTTCGATACTATTTCATGTAGTATCACGATATGTGACTTGGCCTTCAAATCTCAGATTTTCGCATAATATTGCATTTTAAGCAAGTTTTCTTGCATTTTGTTTCGTACTAATAATCATCGAATTCAGCAATATTTTGACGTTTATCATCCCCTTTTTCTTTATATGATATAAACAAAATATCATCGAAATCGGCAATATTTTGCTGTTTTTCCACGTTTCTGTGAATTTTCAGTTTATTGCTATTAATTCATTAAATATACGATAAAAATGATGCAAACACATAATTGATTAGGAAAATAACCTTAAACACTTCATTTTCAATCAACAATTTGTTTTTCGTTAAAATACTGAGAAAGATATTGGAAAGGGGAGAAGTTCGGTTTTTATTGCATATATCGACGTTTCAGCCGGATTAGAACGGTTTTACGAGTACATCTTCCGTCGGTAATATAAACGGAAAATCAGGAACATTTTAGTTAATTGTAATGAAAACACATTGATTTTAATCATTTAAATTCATACTTCATTCTAATGAAAACACATTGATTTTTATCATTTGTATTTGAAACAACATTGTCATGTCTTTTCTTGGATCTAAATAATACGAAACCTCGCTCTATGATTTGAAGTTAAAATCCTTAAATATGGTAATATAGTGACTTTTTTCACGTTATTCATGTAGTGTGATTTTACGTATTTATATTCGTTTTTACCAATACTTCACATTTTCTCACGATATGCGATTTGGCCTTCATATCTCAGAATTTCACAACTTTTGCATTTCTAAGCAAGTTTTCTTGCATTTTGTTTTGTACTAAAAATCATCGAATTTAGCAATATTTTGACCTTTATCATCCTCTTTTCCTTTATGTGATTTAAACAAAATATCATCGAATTAGGCCGTTTTTCCACGTTTTTGTGAATTTTCAGTTTATTGTTATTAATTCATTAAATACACGTTAAAAATTATGCAAACACATAATTGATCAGAAAAAACGTTAATACGTCATTTTCAATCATCTATTTGTTTCTCGTTAAAATACTGAGTAAGATATTGAAAAGGGGAGAAGTTCTGTTTTTATTGCAAATATCGACTTTCCAGCCGGATTAGACCGGTTTTACATGTACATCTTCCATCGGTAATATAAACCGAAAATCAGGAACAGTTTTAGTTAATTTTAATGAAAACACATTGATTTTTATCATTTGTATTGGAAGCAACATCTTTATACGTCTTTTCTAGGGTCTAAAAAATACGAAACGTCGCTCTATGATTCGAAGTTAAAATCCTCAAATTTGGTATAATAATGACTTTCACGTTTTTCATGTAGTTTGATATTACGTAAATATATTAATTTTTACCAATATTTCGATACTATTTCATGTAGTATCACGATACGTGACTTGGCCTTCAAATCACAGATTTTCGCATAATATTGCATTTTAAGCAAGTTTTCTTGCATTTTGTTTCGGACTAAAAATCATCGAATTCAGCAATATTTTGACGTTTATCATCACCTTTTCATTTATGTGATATAAACAAAATATCATCGAATTAGGCAATATTTTGTTGTTTTTCCACGTTTTTGTGAATTTTCAGTTTATTGCTATTAATTAATTAAATATACGATAAAAATGATGCAAACACATAATTGATTAGAAATTAACCTTAAACACTTCATTTTCAATGCAGAGGTTGAATGGGTGGGATGAGATGGGATGCAGAGGTTCAGTGAGGTGGAATGCAGAGGTTCAAGCGAGGGATGCAGAGTCTCAAGAGAGGGATGCAGGGGCTTAAGGGAGTGATGCAGAGGCTGAAGAGAGTGTTGCAGAGGCTTAAGAGAGTGATGCAGAGGCTCAAGATGCAGAGAGATGCAGAGGCACAAGAGAGGGATGCAGAGGCTCTTGAGAGTGACGAAGAGGCTCAAGAGAGTGATGCAGAGGCTTAAGAGAGGGATGCATTGGATTAAGAGAGTGATGCAGAGGCTCAAGAGAGTGATAAAAAAGGCTAAAGAGAATGATGCAGAGGCTGAAGAGAGTGATGCAGAGGCTGAAGAAAGTGTTGCAGAGGCTCAACATAGGGATGCAGAGGCTCATGAGAGGGATGCAGGAGCTCAAGAGAGGAATGCAGAGGCTTTAGAAAATGATGCAGAGGCTCAAAAAGGGATGCAGAGGCATAAGAGAGTGATGCAGAGGCTGAAGAGAGAGTTGCAGAGGCTTAAGAGAGTGATGCAGAGGCTCAAGAGAGTGATGCAAAGGCTGAAGTGAGTGATGCAGAGGCTGAAGAGAGTGTTGCAGAGGCTTAAGAGAGGGATGCAGAGGCTCAAGAGAGTGATGCAAAGGCTCAAGAGAGTGATGCAGAGGCTAAGGGGAGGGATGCAGAGGCTTAAGAAAGTGATGCAGAGGCTCAAGAGAGTGATGCAAAGGCTCAAGAGAATGATGCAGAGGCTCAAGGGAGTGATGCAGAGGCTGAAGAGAGTGTTGCAGAGGCTCAAGAGAGGGATGCAGAGGCTTAAGAGAGGGATGCAGAGGCTCAAGAGAAGGATGCAGAGGCTTAAGAGAGTGATGCAGAGACTGAAGAGAGTGTTGCAGAGGCTTACGAGAAGGATGCAGAGGCTCAAGAGATTGATGCAAAGGCTTACGAGAATGATGCAGTGGTTCAAGAGAGGGATGCAGAGGCTTAAGAGAGTGATGCAAAGGCTCAAGAGAGGGATGCAGAGTGATGCAGAGGCATAGGAGAGGGAGACAGAGGATGAAGAGAGTGATGCAGAGACTTAAAAGAGGAATTCAAAGGCTCAAGAGAGAGATTTAGAGACTCAAGAGAGTTATGCAGAGGCTTAAGATAGTGATGCAGAGGCTTAAGAGAGTGATGCAGAGGCTCAAGAGAGTGATGCAGAGGCTTAAGAGAGTGATTCAGAGGCTCAAGAGAGTGATGCAGAGGCTCAAGAGAGTGATGCAGAGGCTCAAGAGAGTGATGCAGAGGCTTAAGAGAGTGATGCAGAGGCTCAAGAGAGGGATGCAGAGGCTCAAGTGAGGGATGCAGAGGCTCTAGAGAGTGATGCAGATGCTCATGAGAGGGATGCTGAGGCTTAAGCGAGTGATGCAAAGGTTCAAGAGATGGATGCATAGGCTCAAGAGAGAGATGCAGAGGCTTAAGCGAGTAATGCAAAGACTCAAGAGAGTGATGCAGAGGCTGAAAGGAATGATGCAGAGGCTCAAGAGAGTGATGCAGAGGATCAAGAGCGGGATGCAGAGGCTTAAGAGAGTGATAGAGAAGCTAAAGAGAGTGATGCAGAGGCTCAAGAGAGTGACGCAGACGATCAAGAGAGTGATGCAAAGGCTCAAGAGAGTGATGCAGTGGATCAAAAGAGGGAAGCAGAGGCTTAAGAGAGTGATGCAGAGGCTTAAGAGACGGATGCAGAGGCTCAAGAGAGGGATGCAGAGGTTCAAGGGAGGGATGCAGAGGCTAAAGAGAGAGATGCAGAGGCTCAAGTGAGGGATGAAGAGGCACAAGAGAGGGATGCAGGAGTTCAAGAGAGGGATGCAGAGGCTCAAAAGAGGGATGCAGAGGCTTAAGAAAGTGATTCAGCGGCTTCAAAGAGGGATGCAGAGGCTTATGAGGGTGATGCAGACGCTCAAGAGAGTGATGCAGAGGCTCAAGAGAGGGATTCAGAGGCTTACGAGTGATGCAGAGGCTTAAGAGAGTGATGCAGAGGCTTAAGAGAGGGATGCAGGGGCTCAAGAGAGAGGGATGCAGAGGCTCAAGAGAGGGATCCAATTTTTCATTGATTATCCAATTTTCCTTTATGTGATATTAACAAAATATCATCGAATTAGGCAATATTTTGCTGTTTTTCCACGTTTTTGTGAATTTTCAGTTTATTGCTATTAATTCATTAAATATACGATAAAAATGATGCAAACACATAATTGATTAGAAATTAACCTTAAACACTTCATTTTCAATCAACTATTTGTTTCTCGTTAAAATACTGAGTAAGATATTGGAAAGGGGAGAAGTTCTGTTTTTATTGCATATATCGACGTTTCAGCCGGATTAGAGCGGTTTTACGTGTACATCTTCCATCGGTAATATAAACGGAAAATCAGGAATATTTTAGTTAATTCTAATGAAAACACATTGATTTTTATCATTTGTATTCGAAACAACATTGTCTTTCTGATCAATTATGTGTTTGCATAATTTTTTTCGTTTATTTAATGAAATAATAACAATTAACTGATAATTCACAAAAACGTGGAAAAACGGCAAAATATTGCCTAATTCGATGATATTTTGTTTAAATCACATTAAGGAAAAGGGGATGATAAAGGTAAAATATTGCTAAATTCGATGATTTTTAGTACAAAACAAAATGCAAGAAAACTTGCTTAAAAATGCAAAATTTGCGAAAATCTGAGATATGAAGGCCAAATCACATATCGTGATACTACGTGAAATAGTATCGAAATATTGGTAAAAATGAATATATTTACGTAATATCAAACTATATGAAAAACGAGAAAAAAGTCATTATTATACCAAATTTGAGGAAGTTAACTTCGAATCATGGAGCGACGTTTCATATGTTTTAGACCCTAGAAAAGACGTATAAAAATGTTGCTTCCAATACAAATGATAAAAATCAATGTGTTTTCATTGAAATTAACTAAAATGTTCCTGATTTTCGGTTTATGCTCAAGAGAGTGATTCAGAGGCTCAAGAGAGGGATGCAGAGGCTCAAGAGAGTGATTCAGAGGCTTACGAGAGTGATGCAGAGGCTTAAGAGAGTGATGCAGAGGCTTAAGAGAGGGATGCAGAGGCTCAAGAGAGGGATGCAGAGGCTCAAAAGAGTGATGCAGAGGCTTAATAGAGGGATGCAGAGGCTCAAGAGAGTGATGCAGAGGCTTAAGAGAGGGATGCTGAGGCTCAAGAGAGGGATGCAGAGGCTCAAAAGAGTGATGCAGAGGCTTAATAGAGGGATGCAGAGGCTCAAGAGAGTGATGCAGAGGCTTAAGAGAGGGATGCTGAGGCTCAAGAGAATGATGCCGAGGCTAAAGAGAGTGCTGCAAAAGGATCAAGAGAGGGATGCTGAGGCTCCAGAAGAGGGATGCAGAGGCTCAAGAGAGTGAAGCGGAGGGTCAAGAGAGAAAGGCAGAGGCTTAAGAGAGTGATGCAGAGGCTCAAGAGAGTGATGCAGAGGCTCAAGAGAATGATGTAGAGGCTTAAGAGAGGGATGCAGAGGCTCAAGAGTATGATGCAGAGGCTCAAGAAAGTGATGCGGAGAATCAAGAGAGGGATGCAGAGGCTCAAGAGAGTGATAGAGAGGCTCAAGAGAGTGATGCAGAGGCTCAAGAGAGGGATGAAGAGGCTCAAGAGAGTGACTCAGAGGCTAACGAGAGTGATGCAGAGAATCATGAGAGTGATGCAGAGGCTCGAGAGAGTTATGCAGAGGCCTCAAGAGAGGGATTCAGAGGCTTAAGAGAGTGATGCAGAGGCTGAAGAGAGTGTTGCAGAGGCTCAAGAGAGGGATGAAGAGGCTGAAGAGAAAGATGCAGAGGCTCAAGAGAGTGATGCAGAGGTTTAAGAGAGTGAGGCAGAGGCTTGGGAGAGGGATGCAAAGGCTCAAGAGAGTAATGCAGAGGCTTAAGAAGGTGATGCAGAGCCTCAAGAGAGTGATGCAGAGGCTTAAGAGAGTGATTCAGAGGCTTAAGAGAGTGATTCAGAGGCTTAAGAGAGGGATGCAGAGGCTTAAGAGAGTGATGCAAAGGCTCAAGAGAGGGATACAGAGGCTCATGAGAGGGATGCAGGAGTTCAAGAGTGGAATGCAGAGGCTCAAGAGAGTGATGCAGAGGCTTAACAGAAGGATGCAGAGGATCAAGAGAATGATGCAGGGGCTCACGAGAATGATGCAGAGGCTTAAGAGAGGGATGCAGAGGATCAAGAGAGTGATGCAGAAGCTTAAAAGAGGGATGCAGAGGCTCAAGAGAGGGATGCAGAGGCTCAAGAGAGGGATACAAGGGCTCAGTAGAGGGATGCAGAGGCTCAAGTGAAGGAGAGCAGAGGTTTTTATTGCATATATCGACGTTTCAGCCGGATTAGAGCGGTTTTACGTGTACATCTTCCATCGGTAATATAAACGGAAAATCAGGAACATTTTAGTTAATTCTAATGAAAACACATTGATTTTTATCATTTGTATTTGAAACAACATTTTCATATGTCTTTTCTTGGATCTAAATAATACGAAACCTCGCTCTATGATTTGAAGTTAAAATCCTCAAATTTGGTAATATAGCGACTTTTTTCACGTTTTTCATGTAGTGTGATTGTACGTAAATATATTCGTTTTAACAATATTTCGATAATTCTTCATGTTTTCTTACGATATGTGATTTGGCCTTCAAGTCTGAGAATTTCGCATAATATTGCATTTTTAAGCAAGTTTTCTTGCTTTTTGTTTTGTACTAAAAATCATCGAATTTAGCAATATTTTGACGTTTATCATCCACTTTTCCTTTATGTGATTTAAACAAAATACCATCGAATTAGGCAATATTTTGCCGTTTTTCCACGTTTTTGTGAATTTTCAGTTTATTGTTAATAATTCATTAAATATACGATAAAAATGATGCAAACACATAATTGATTAGAAAAAAACTTAAATACTTCATTTTCAATGAACTATTTGTTGTCTCGATAAAATACTCAGTAAGATATTAAAAAGGGGAGAAGTTCTGTTTTTATTGCATATATCGACGTTTCAGCCGGATTAGAGCGGTTTTACGTGTACATCTTCCATCGGTAATATAAACGGAAAATCAGGAACATTTTAGTTAATTCTAATAAAAACAGATTGATTTTTATCATTTGTATTGGAAACAACATTTTTATATGTCTTTTCTAGGATCTAAATAATACGAAACCACGCTCCATGATTTTGAAGTTAAAATCCTCAAATTTGGTAATATAGCGATTTTTTTCACGTTTTTCATGTAGTGTTACGTAAATATATTCGTTTTTACCAATATTTCGATACTACTTCATGTTTTCTCACGATATGTGATTTAGCTTTCAAATCTCAGAATTTCGCAAATTTTGCATTTTAAGCAAATTTTCTTGCATTTTGTTTTGTACTAAAAGTCATCGAATTTAGCAATATTTTGACGTTTATCATCCCCTTTTCCTTTAAGTGATTTTAACAAAATATCACCGAATTAGGCAATATTTTGCCGTTTTTCCACGTTTTTGTGAATTTTCAGTTTATTGTTAATAATTCATTAAATATACGATAAAAATTATGCAAACACATAATTGATTAGAAATTAACCTTAAATACTTCATTTTCAATCAACTATTTGTTTCTCGGTAAAATACTGAGTAAGATATTGAAAAGGGGAGAAGTTCTGTTTTTATTGCATATATCGACGTTTCAGCCGGATTAGAGCGGTTTTACGTGTACATCTTCCATCGGTAATATAAACGGAAAATCAGGAACATTTTAGTTAATTTTAATGAAAACACATTGATTTTTATCATTTGTATTGGAAACAACATCTTTATATGTCTTTTCTAAGATCTAAATAATACGAAACCTCGCTCTATGATTTGAAGTTAAAATCCTCAAATTTGGTAATATAGTGACTTTTTTCACGTTTTTCATGTAGTGTGATTTTACGTAAATATATTTGTTTTTTACCAATATTTCAATACTATTTCATGTTTTCTCACGATATGTGATTTGGCCTTCAAATCTCAGAATTTCGCATAATATTGCATTTTTAAGCAAGTTTTCTTGCATTTTGTTTTGTACTAAAAATCATCGAATTTAGCAATATTTTGACGTTTATCATCCCCTTTTCCTTTATGTGATTTTAACAAAATATCATCGAATTAGGGAATATTTTGCCGTTTTTCCACGTCTTTGTGAATTGTTAGTTTAGTACTAATAATTCATTAAATATACGATAAAAATTATGCAAACACATAATTGATTAGAAATTAACCTTAAATACTTCATTTTCAATCAACTATTTGTTTCTCGTTAAAATACTGAGTAAGATATTGGAAAGGGGAGAAGTTCTGTTTTTATTGCATATATCGACGTTTCAGCCGGATTAGAGCGGTTTTACGTGTACATCTTCCATCGGTAATATAAACGGAAAATCAGGAACATTTTAGTTAATTCTAATGAAAACACATTGATTTTTATCATTTGTATTTGAAACAACATTTTCATATGTCTTTTCTTGGATCTAAATAATACGAAACCTCGCTCTATGATTTGAAGTTAAAATCCTCAAATATGGTAATATAGTGACTTTTTCACGTTATTCATGTAGTGTGATTTTACGTATATATATTCATTTTTACCAATATTTCGATACTACTTCATGTTTTCTCACGATATGTGATTTGGCCTTCAAATCTCAGAATTTCGCAAATTTTGCATTTTAAGCAAGTTTTCTTGCATTTTGTTTTGTACTAAAAATCATCGAATTTAGTAATATTTTGACGTTTATCATCCCCCTTTTCCTTTATGTGATATAAACAAAATATCATCGAATTAGGCAATATTTTGCTGTTTTTCCACGTTTTTGTGAATTTTCAGTTTATTGCTATTAATTCATTAAATATACGATAAAAATGATGCAAACACATAATTGATTAGAAATTAACCTTAAACACTTCATTTTCAATCAACTATTTGTTTCTCGTTAAAATACTGAGTAAGATATTGGAAAGGGGAGAAGTTCTGTTTTTATTGCATATATCGATGTTTCAGCCGGATTAGAGCGGTTTTACGTGTACATCTTCCATCGGTAATATAAACGGAAAATCAGGAACATTTTAGTTAATTCTAATGAAAACACATTGATTTTTATCATTTGTATTTAAAACAACATTGTCATATGTCTTTTCTTGGATCTAAATAATACGAAACCTCGCTCTATGATTTGAAGTTAAAATCCTCAAATATGGTAATATAGTGACTTTTCACGTTATTCATTTAGTGTGATTTTACGTAAATATATTCGTTTTACCAATATTTCGATACTACTTCATGTTTTCTCACGATATGTGATTTGGCCTTCATATCTCAAAATTTCGCAAATTTTGCATTTTTAAGCAAGTTTTCTTGCATTTTGTTTTGTACTAAAAATCATCGAATTTAGCAATATTTTGACCTTAATCATCCCCTTTTCCTTTATGTGATTTAAACAAAATATCATCGAATTAGGTAATATTTTGCTATTTTTCCACGTTTTTGTAAATTATCAGTTTATTGTTATTATTTCAATAAATATTCGAGAAAAATTATGCAAACACATAATTGATCAGGAAATAACCTTAAATACTTCATTTTCAATCATCTATTTGTTTCTCGTTAAAATACTGAGTAAGATATTTAAAAGGGGAGAAGTTCTGTTGTTATTGCATATATCGACGTTTCAGCCGGATTAGAACGGTTTTACGTGTACATCTTCCATCGGTAATATAAACCGAAAATCAGGAACATTTTAGTTAAGTTTAATGAAAACACATTGATTTTTATCATTTGTATTGGAAGCAACATCTTTATACGTCTTTTCTAGGGTCTAAAAAATACGAAACGTCGCTTTATGATTCGAAGTTAAAATCCTCAAATTTGGCATAATAATGACTTTTTCACGTTTTTCATGTAGTTTGATATTACGTAAATATATTCATTTTTACCAATATTTCGATACTATTTCATGTAGTATCACGATATGTGATTTGGCCTTCAAATCTCAGATTTTCGCATAATATTGCATCTTAAGCAAGTTTTCTTGCATTTTGTTTCGTACTAAAAATCATCGAATTCAGCAATATTTTGACGTTTATCATCCCCTTTTCCTTTATGTGATATAAACAAAATATCATCGAATTAGGCAATATTTTGCTCTTTTTCCACGTTTTTGTGAATTTTCAGTTTATTGCTATTAATTCATTAAATATACGATAAAAATGATGCAAACATATAATTGATTAGAAATTAACCTTAAACACTTCATTTTCAATCAACTATTTGTTTCTCGTTAAAATACTGAGTAAGATATTGGAAAGGGGAGAAGTTCTGTTTTTATTGCATATATCGACGTTTCAGCCGGATTAGAGCGGATTTACGGGTACATCTTCCGTCGGTAATATAAACGGAAAATCAGGAACATTTTAGTTAATTCTAATGAAAGCACTTTGATTATTTTTATCAAACTTCATTCTATTGAAAAAACATTGAACATTTGTATTTGAAACAACATTGTCATGTCTTTTCTTGGATCTATATAATACGAAACCTCGCTCTATGATTTGAAGTTAAAATCCTCAATTATGGTAATATAGTGACTTTTTTCACGTTATTCATGTAGTGTGATTTTACGTAAATATATTGGTTTTTAAAAATATTTCGATACTACTTCATGTTTTCTCACGATATGTGATTTCGCCTTCATATCTCAGAATTTCGCAAATTTTGCCTTTTTAAGCAAGTTTTCTTGCATTTTGTTTTGTACTAAAAATCATCGAATTTAGCAATATTTTGACCTTTATCATCCCCTTTTCCTTTATGTGATTTAAACAAAATATCATCGAATTAGGTAATATTTTGCTATTTATCCACGTTTTTGTAAATTATCAGTTTATTGTTATTATTTCAATAAATATTCGAGAAAAATTATGCAAACACATAATTGATCAGAAAATAACCTTAAATACTTCATTTTCAATCATCTATTTGTTTCTCGTTAAAATACTGAGTAAGATATTTAAAAGGGGAGAAGTTCTGTTGTTATTGCATATATCGACGTTTCAGCCGGATTAGAACGGTTTTACGTGTACATCTTCCATCGGTAATATAAACCGAAAATCAGGAACATTTTAGTTAAGTTTAATGAAAACACATTGATTTTTATCATTTGTATTGGAAGCAACATCTTTATACGTCTTTTCTAGGGTCTAAAAAATACGAAACGTCGCTTTATGATTCGAAGTTAAAATCCTCAAATTTGGCATAATAATGACTTTTTCACGTTTTTCATGTAGTTTGATATTACGTAAATATATTCATTTTTACCAATATTTCGATACTATTTCATGTAGTATCACGATATGTGATTTGGCCTTCAAATCTCAGATTTTCGCATAATATTGCTTTTTAAGCAAGTTTTCTTGCATTTTGTTTCGTACTAAAAATCATCGAATTCAGCAATATTTTGACTTTGATCATCCCCTTTTCCTTTATGTGATATAAACAAAATATCATCGAATTAGGCAATATTTTGCTCTTTTTCCACGTTTTTGTGAATTTTCAGTTTATTGCTATTAATTCATTAAATATACGATAAAAATGATGCAAACACATAATTGATTAGAAATTAACCTTAAACACTTCATTTTCAATCAACTATTTGTTTCTCGTTAAAATACTGAGTAAGATATTGGAAAGGGGAGAAGTTCTGTTTTTATTGCATATATCGACGTTTCAGCCGGATTAGAGCGGTTTTACGTGTACATCTTCCATCGGTAATATAAACGGAAAATCAGGAACATTTTAGTTAATTCTAATGAAAACACATTGATTTTTATCATTTGTATTGGAAAAAACATTGATTTATATCATTTGTCTTTTCTTGGGATCTAAATAATACGAAACCTCGCTCTATGATGTGAAGTTAAAATCCTCATATATGGTAATATAGTGACTTTTTCACGGTATTCATGTAGTGTGATTTTACGTAAATATATTCGTTTTACCAATATTTCGATACTACTTCATGTTTTCTTACGATATGTGATTTGGCCTTCAAATCTCAGAATTTCGAAAATTTTGCATTTTTAAGCAAGTTTTCTTGCATTTTGTTTTGTACGAAAAATCATCGAATTTAGCAATATTTTGAGATTTATCATCCCCTTTTCCTTTATGTGATTTAAACAAAATATCATCGAATTAGCAATATTTTGCCGTTTTTCCACCTTTTTGTGAATTTTCAGTTTATTGTTATTAATTCATTAAATATACGATAAAAATGATCCAAACACATAATTGATCAGAAAATAACCTTAAATACTTCATTTTCAATCATCTATTTGTTTCTCGTTAAAATACTAAGTAAGATATTGAAAAGGGGAGAAGTTCTGTTTTTATTGCATATATGGACGTTTCAGCCGGATTAGAACGGTTTTACTTGTACATCTTCCATCGGTAATATAAACCGAAAATCAGGAACATTTTAGTTCATGTTAATGAAAACACATTGATTTTTATCATTTGTATTGGAAGCAACATCTTTATACGTTTTTTCTAGGGTCTAAAAAATACGAAACGTCGCTCTATGATTCGAAGTTAAAATCCTCAAATATGGTATAATAATGACTTTTTCACGTTTTTCATGTAGTGTGATATTACGTAAATATATTCATTTTTACTAATATTTCGATACTATTTCATGTAGTATCACGATATGTGATTTGGCCTTCAAATCTCAGATTTTCGCATAATATTGCATTTTAAGCAAGTTTTCTTGCATTTTGTTTCGTACTAAAAATCATCGAATTCAGCAATATTTTGACGTTTATCATCCCCTTTTCCTTTATGTGATTTAAACAAAATATCATCGAATTAGGCAATATTTTGCTGTTTTTCCACGTTTTTGTGAATTTTCAGTTTATTGCTATTAATTCATTAAATATACGATAAAAATGATGCAAACACATAATTGATTAGAAATTAACCTTAAATACTTCATTTTCAATCAACTATTTGTTTCTCGTTAAAATACTGAGTAAGATATTGGAAAGGGGAGAAGTTCTGTTTTTATTGCATATATCGACGTTTCAGCCGGATTAGAGCGGTTTTACGTGTACATCTTCCATCGGTAATATAAACGGAAAATCAGGAACATTTTAGTTAATTTTAATGAAAACACATTGATTTTTATCATTTGTATTGGAAACAACATTGTCATACGTCTTTTCTTGGATCTAAATAATACGAAACCTCGCTCTATGATTTGAAGTTAAAATCCTCAAATATGGTAATATAGTGACTTTTTTCACGTTTTTCATGTAGTGTGATTTTACGTAAATATATTCGTTTTTACCAATATTTCGATACTACTTTCATGTTTTATCACGATATGTGATTTGGCCTTCAAATCTCAGATTTTCGCATAATTCTGCATTTTAAGCAAGTTTTCTTGCATTTTGTTTTGTACTAAAAATCATCGAATTTAGTAATATTTTGACGTTTATCATCCCCCTTTTCCTTTATGTGATATAAACAAAATATCATCGAATTAGGCAATATTTTGCTGTTTTTCCACGTTTTTGTGAATTTTCAGTTTATTGCTATTAATTCATTAAATATACGATAAAAATGATGCAAACACATTATTGATTAGAAATTAACCTTAAACACTTCATTTTCAATCAACTATTTGTTTCTCGTTAAAATACTGAGTAAGATATTGGAAAGGGGAGAAGTTCTGTTTTTATTGCATATATCGACGTTTCAGCCTGATTAGAGCGGTTTTACGTGTACATCTTCCATCGGTAATATAAACGGAAAATCAGGAACATTTTAGTTAATTCTAATGAAAACACATTGATTTTTATCATTTGTATTGGAAACAACATTGTCATGTCTTTTCTTGGATCTAAATAATACGAAACCTCGCTCTATAATTTGAAGTTAAAATCCTCAAATATGGTAATATAGTGACTTTTTTCACGTTATTCATGTAGTGTGATTTTACGTATATATATTCGTTTTTACCAATATTTCGATACTACTTCATGTTTTCTCACGATATGTGATTTGGCCTTCAAATCTCAGAATTTCGCAAATTTTGCATTTTAAGCAAGTTTTCTTGCATTTTGTTTTGTACTAAAAATCATCGAATTTAGCAATATTTTGACCTTTATCATCCCCTTTTCCTTTATGTGATTTAAATAAAATATCATCGAATTAAGCAATATTTTGCTGTTTTTCCACGTTTTTGTGAATTTTCAGTTTATTGTTATTAATTCATTAAATATACGATAAAAATTATGCAAACACATAATTGATCAGAAAATAACCTTAAATACTTCATTTTCAATCATCTATTTGTTTCTCGTTAAAATACTGAGTAAGATATTTAAAAGGGGAGAAGTTCTGTTTTTATTGCATATATCGACGTTTCAGCCGGATTAGAACGGTTTTACGTGTACATCTTCCATCGGTAATATAAACCGAAAATCAGGAACATTTTAGTTAATTTTAATGAAAACACATTGATTTTTATCATTTGTATTGGAAGCAACATCTTTATACGTCTTTTCTAGGGTCTAAAAAATACGAAACGTCGCTCTATGATTCGAAGTTAAAATCCTCAAATTTGGTATAATAATGACTTTTTCACGTTTTTCATGTAGTTTGATATTACGTAAATATATTCATTTTTACCAATATTTCGATACTATTTCATGTAGTATCACGATATGTGATTTGGCCTTCAAATCTCAGATTTTCGCATAATATTGCATTTTAAGCAAGTTTTCTTGCATTTTGTTTCGTACTAAAAATCATCGAATTCAGCAATATTTTGACGTTTATCATCCCCTTTTCCTTTATGTGATATAAACAAAATATCATCGAATTAGGCAATATTTTGCTGTTTTTCCACGTTTTTGTGAATTTTCAGTTTATTGCTATTAATTCATTAAATATACGATAAAAATGATGCAAACACATAATTGATTAGAAATTAACCTTAAACACTTCATTTTCAATCAACTATTTGTTTCTCGTTAAAATACTGAGTAAGATATTGGAAAGGGGAGAAGTTCTGTTTTTATTGCATATATCGACGTTTCAGCCGGATTAGAGCGGTTTTACGTGTACATCTTCCATCGGTAATATAAACGGAAAATCAGGAACATTTTAGTTAATTCTAATGAAAACACATTAATTTTTATCATTTATATTTGAAACAACATTTTCAAATGTCTTTTCTTGGATCTAAATAATACGAAACCTCGCTCTTTGATTTGAAGTTAAAATCCTCAAATATGGTAATATAGTGACTTTTTCACGTTATTCATGTAGTGTGATTTTACGTATATATATTGGTTTTATCAATATTTCGATACTACTTTATGTTTTCTCACGATATGTGATTTGGCCTTCAAATCTCAGAATTTCGCAAATTTTGCATTTTAAGCAAGTTTTCTTGCATTTTGTTTTGTACTAAAAATCATCGAATTTAGCAATATTTTGACCTTTATCATCCCCTTTTCCTTAATGTGATATAAACAAAATATCACCGAATTAGGCAATATTTTGCTGTTTTTAGACGTTTTTGTGAATTTTCAATTTATTGTTATTATTTCATTAAATATACGAGAAAAAATATGCAAACACATAATTGATCAGAAAATAAGCTTAAATACTTCATTTCCAATCATCTATTTGTTTCTCGTTAAAATACTGAGTAAGATATTTAAAAGGGGAGTTCTATTTTTATTGCGTATATCGACGTTTCAGCCGGATTAGAACGGTTTTACGTGTACATCTTCCATCGGTAATATAAACCGAAAATCAGGAACACTTTAGTTAAGTTTATTGAAAACACATTGATTTTTATCATTTGTATTGGAAGCAAGATCTTTATACGTCTTTTCTAGGGTCTAAAAAATACGAAACGTCGCTTTATGATTCGAAGTTAAAATCCTCAAATTTGGCATAATAATGACTTTTTCACGTTTTTCATGTAGTTTGATATTACGTAAATATATTCATTTTTACCAATATTTCGATACTATTTCATGTAGTATCACGATTTGTGATTTGGCCTTCAAATCTCAGATTTTCGCATAATATTGCATCTTAAGCAAGTTTTCTTGCATTTTGTTTCGTACTAAAAATCATCGAATTCAGCAATATTTTGACGTTTATCATCCCCTTTTCCTTTATGTGATATAAACAAAATATCATCGAATTAGGCAATATTTTGCTCTTTTTCCACGTTTTTGTGAATTTTCAGTTTATTGCTATTAATTCATAAAATATACGATAAAAATGATGCAAACATATAATTGATTAGAAATTAACCTTAAAACTTCATTTTCAATCAACTATTTGTTTCTCGTTAAAATACTGAGTAAGATATTGGAAAGGGGAGAAGTTCTGTTTTTATTGCATATATCGACGTATCAGCCGGATTAGAGCGGTTTTACGGGTACGTCTTCCATCGGTAATATAAACGGAAAATCAGAAACATTTTAGTTAATTCTAATGAAAACACTTTGATGATAATCATTTAAATTCAAACTTCATTCTAATGATTTTTATCATTTGTATTTGAAACAACATTGTCATGTCTTTTCTTGGATCTATATAATACGAAACCTCGCTCTATGATTTGAAGTTAAAATCCTCAATTATGGTAATATAGTGACTTTTTTCACGTTATTCATGTAGTGTGATTTTACGTAAATATATTCGTTTTTACCAATATTTCGATACTACTTCATGTTTTCTCACGATATGTGATTTGGCCTTCATATCTCAGAATTTCGCAAATTTTGCATTTTTAAGCAAGTTTTCTTGCATTTTGTTTTGTACTAAAAATCATCGAATTTAGCAATATTTTGACCTTTATCATCCCCTTTTCCTTTATGTGATTTAAACAAAATATCATCGAATTAGGTAATATTTTGCTATTTATCCACGTTTTTGTAAATTATCAGTTTATTGTTATTATTTCAATAAATATTCGAGAAAAATTATGCAAACACATAATTGATCAGAAAATAACCTTAAATACTTCATTTTCAATCATCTATTTGTTTCTCGTTAAAATACTGAGTAAGATATTTAAAAGGGGAGAAGTTCTGTTGTTATTGCATATATCGACGTTTCAGCCGGATTAGAACGGTTTTACGTGTACATCTTCCATCGGTAATATAAACCGAAAATCAGGAACATTTTAGTTAATTTTAATGAAAACACATTGATTTTTATCATTTGTATTGGAAGCAACATCTTTATACGTCTTTTCTAGGGTCTAAAAAATACGAAACGTCGCTTTATGATTCGAAGTTAAAATCCTCAAATTTGGCATAATAATGACTTTTTTCACGTTTTTCATGTAGTTTGATATTACTTAAATATATTCATTTTTACCAATATTTCGATACTATTTCATGTAGTATCACGATATGTGATTTGGCCTTCAAATCTCAGATTTTCGCATAATATTGCATTTTAAGCAAGTTTTCTTGCATTTTGTTTCGTACTAAAAATCATCGAATTCAGCAAGATTTTGACGTTTATCATCCCCTTTTCCTTTATGTGATATAAACAAAATATCATCGAATTAGCCAATATTTTGCTGTTTTTCCACGTTTTTGTGAATTTTCAGTTTATTGCTAATAATTCATTATATATACGATAAAAATGATGCAAACACATAATTGATTAGAAATTAACCTTAACCACTTCATTTTCAATCAACAATTTTTTTCTCGTTAAAATACTGAGTAAGATATTGGAAAGGGGAGAAGTTATGTTTTTATTGCAAATATCGACGTTTCAGCCGGATTAGAGCGGTTTTACGTGTACATCTTCCATCGATAATATAAACGGAAAATCAGGAACATTTTAGTTAATTTTAATGAAAACACATTGATTTTTATCATTTGTATTTGAAACAACATTGTCATATGTCTTTTCTTGGATCTAAATAATACGAAACCTCGCTCTATGATTTGAAGTTAAAATCCTCAAATATGGTAATATAGTGACTTTTTCACGTTATTCATGTAGTGTGATTTTACGTAAATATATTCGTTTTTACCAATATTTCGATACTACTTCATGTTTTCTCACGATATGTGATTTGGCCTTCAAATCTCAGAATTTCGCAAATTTTGCATTTTTAAGCAAGTTTTCTTGCATTTTGTTTTGTACTAAAAATCATCGAATTTAGCAATATTTTGACCTTTATCATCCCCTTTTCCTTTATGTGATTTAAACAAAATATCATCGAATTAGGCAATATTTTGCCGTTTTTCCACGTTTTTGTGAATTTTCAGTTTATTGTTATTATTTCATTAAATATACGAGAAAAATTATGCAAACACATAATTGATCAGAAAATAACCTTAAATACTTCATTTTCAATCATCTATTTGTTTCTCGTTAAAATACTGAGTAAGATATTTAAAAGGGGAGAAGTTCTGTTTTTATTGCATATATCGACGTTTCAGCCGGATTAGAACGGTTTTACGTGTACATCTTCCATCGGTAATATAAACCGAAAATCAGGAACATTTTAGTTAATTTTAATGAAAACACATTGATTTTTATCATTTGTATTGGAAGCAACATCTTTATACGTCTTTTCTAGGGTCTAAAAAATACGAAACGTCGCTTTATGATTCGAAGTTAAAATCCTCAAATTTGGCATAATAATGACTTTTTCACGTTTTTCATGTAGTTTGATATTACGTAAATATATTCATTTTTACCAATATTTCGATACTATTTCATGTAGTATCACGATATGTGATTTGGCCTTCAAATCTCAGATTTTCGCATAATATTGCATTTTAAGCAAGTTTTCTTGCATTTTGTTTCGTACTAAAAATCATCGAATTCAGCAATATTTTGACGTTTATCATCCCCTTTTCCTTTATGTGATATAAACAAAATATCATCGAATTAGGCAATATTTTGCTGTTTTTCCACGTTTTTGTGAATTTTCAGTTTATTGCTATTAATTCATTAAATATACGATAAAAATGATGCAAACACATAATTGATTAGAAATTAACCTTAAACACTTCATTTTCAATCAACTATTTGTTTCTCGTTAAAATACTGAGTAAGATATTGGAAAGGGGAGAAGTTCTGTTTTTATTGCATATATCGACGTTTCAGCCGGATTAGAGCGGTTTTACGTGTACATCTTCCATCGGTAATATAAACGGAAAATCAGGAACATTTTAGTTAATTCTAATGAAAACACATTGATTTTTATCATTTGTATTTGAAACAACATTTCAACATGTCTTTTTTCTTGGATCTAAATAATACGAAACCTCGCTCTATGATTTGAAGTTAAAATCCTCAAATATTGTAATATAGTGACTTTTTTCACGTTATTCATGTAGTGTGATTTTACGTATATATATTCGTTTTTACCAATATTTCGATACTACCTCACGTTTTCTCACGATATGTGATTTGGCCTTCAAATCTTAGAATTTCGCAAATTTTGCATTTTTAAGCAAGTTTTCTTGCATTTTGTTTTGTACTAAAAATCATCGAATTTAGCAACATTTTGACCTTTATCATCCCCTTTTCCTTTATGTGATTTAAAAAAAAATATCATCGAATTAGGCAATATTTTGCCGTTTTTCCACGTTTTTGTGAATTTTTAGTTTATTGTTATTATATATACGAGAAAAATTATGCAAGCACATAATTGATCAGAAAATAACCTTAAGTACTTCATTTTCAATCATCTATTTGTTTCTCGTTAAAATACTGAGTAAGATATTGAAAAGGGGAGAAGTTCTGTTTTTATTGCATATATCGACGTTTCAGCCGGATTAGAACGGTTTTACGTGTACATCTTCCATCGGTAATATAAACCGAAAATCAGGAACATTTTAGTTAATTTTAATGAAAACACATTGATTTTTATCATTTGTATTGGAAGCAACATCTTTATACGTCTTTTCTAGGGTCTAAAAAATACGAAACGTCGCTTTATGATTCGAAGTTAAAATCCTCAAATTTGGCATAATAATGACTTTTTCACGTTTTTCATGTAGTTTGATATTACGTAAATATATTCATTTTTACCAATATTTCGATACTATTTCATGTAGTATCACGATATGTGATTTGGCCTTCAAATCTCAGATTTTCGCATAATATTGCATTTTAAGCAAGTTTTCTTGCATTTTGTTTCGTACTAAAAATCATCGAATTCAGCAATATTTTGACGTTTATCATCCCCTTTTCCTTTATGTGATATAAACAAAATATCATCGAATTAGGCAATATTTTGCTGTTTTTCCACGTTTTTGTGAATTTTCAGTTTATTGCTATTAATTCATTAAATATACGATAAAAATGATGCAAACACATAATTGATTAGAAATTAACCTTAAACACTTCATTTTCAATCAACTATTTGTTTCTCGTTAAAATACTGAGTAAGATATTGGAAAGGGGAGAAGTTCTGTTTTTATTGCATATATCGACGTTTCAGCCGGATTAGAGCGGTTTTACGTGTACATCTTCCATCGGTAATATAAACGGAAAATCAGGAACATTTTAGTTAATTCTAATGAAAACACATTGATTTTTATCATTTGTATTTGAAACAACATTTTCATACGTCTTTTCTTGGATCTAAATAATACGAAACCTCGCTCTATGATTTGAAGTTAAAATCCTCAAATATGGTAATATAGTGACTTTTTTCACGTTATTCATTTAGTGTGATTTTACGTAAATATATTCGTTTTTACCAATATTTCGATACTACTTCATGTTTTCTCACGATATGTGATTTGGCCTTCAAATCTCAGAATTTCGCAAATTTTGCATTTTAAGCAAGTTTTCTTGCATTTTGTTTTGTACTAAAAATCATCGAATTTAGCAATATTTTGACCTTAATCATCCCCTTTTCCTTTATGTGATTTAAACAAAATATCATCGAATTAGGCAATATTTTGCTGTTTTTCCACTTTTTTGTGAATTATCAGTTTATTGTTATTATTTCATTAAATATACGAGAAAAATTATGCAAACACATAATTGATCAGGAAATAACTTTAAATACTTCATTTTCAATCATCTATTTGTTTCTCGTTAAAACACTGAGTAAGATATTTAAAAGGGGAGAAGTTCTGTTTTTATTGTATATATCGACGTTTCAGCCGGATTAGAACTGTTTGACGTGTACATCTTCCATCAGTAATATAAACCGAAAATCAGGAACATTTTAGTTAATTTTAATGAAAACACATTGATTTTTATCATTTGTTTTGGAAGCAACATCTTTATACGTCTTTTCTAGGGTCTAAAAAATACGAAACGTCGCTCTATGATTCGAAGATAAAATCCTCAAATATGGTATAATAAGGACTTGTTCACGTTTTTCATGTAGTTTGATATTACGTAAATATATTCATTTTTACCAATATTTCGATACTATTTCATGTAGTATCACGATATGTGATTTGGCCTTCAAATCTCAGATTTTCGCATAATATTGCATTTTAAGCAAGTTTTCTTGCATTTTGTTTCGTACTAAAAATCATCGAATTCAGCAATATTTTGACGTTTATCATCCCCTTTTCCTTTATGTGATATAAACAAAATATCATCGAATTAGGCAATATTTTGCTGTTTTTCCACGTTTTTGTGAATTTTCAGTTTATTGCTATTAATTCATTAAATATACGATAAAAATGATGCAAACACATAATTGATTAGAAATTAACCTTAAACACTTCATTTTCAATCAACTATTTGTTTCTCGTTAAAATACTGAGTAAGATATTGGAAAGGGGAGAAGTTCTGTTTTTATTGCATATATCGACGTTTCAGCCGGATTAGAGCGGTTTTACGTGTACATCTTCCATCGGTAATATAAACGGAAAATCAGGAACATTTTAGTTAATTCTAATGAAAACACATTGATTTTTATCATTTGTATTTGAAACAACATTGTCATATGTCTTTTCTTGGATCTAAATAATACGAAACCTCGCTCTATGATTTGAAGTTAAAATCCTCAAATATGGTAATATAGTGACTTTTTTCACGTTATTCATGTAGTGTGATTTTACGTATATATATTCGTTTTTACCAATATTTCGATACTACTTCATGTTTTCTCACGATATGTGATTTGGCCTTCAAATCTCAGAATTTCGCAAATTTTGCATTTTTAAGCAAGTTTTCTTGCATTTTGTTTTGTACTAAAAATCATCGAATTTAGCAATATTTTGACCTTTATCATCCCCTTTTCCTTTATGTGATTTAAACAAAATATCATCGAATTAGGCAATATTTTGCCGTTTTTCCACGTTTTTGTGAATTTTCAGTTTATTGTTATTATTTCATTAAATATACGAGAAAAATTATGCAAACACATAATTGATCAGAAAATAACCTTAAATACTTCATTTTCAATCATCTATTTGTTTCTCGTTAAAATACTGAGTAAGATATTGAAAAGGGGAGAAGTTCTGTTTTTATTGCATATATCGACGTTTCAGCCGGATTAGAACGGTTTTACGTGTACATCTTCCATCGGTAATATAAACCGAAAATCAGGAACATTTTAGTTAATTTTAATGAAAACACATTGATTTTTATCATTTGTATTGGAAGCAACATCTTTATACGTCTTTTCTAGGGTCTAAAAAATACGAAACGTCGCTTTATGATTCGAAGTTAAAATCCTCAAATTTGGCATAATAATGACTTTTTCACGTTTTTCATGTAGTTTGATATTACGTAAATATATTCATTTTTACCAATATTTCGATACTATTTCATGTAGTATCACGATATGTGATTTGGCCTTCAAATCTCAGATTTTCGCATAATATTGCATTTTAAGCAAGTTTTCTTGCATTTTGTTTCGTACTAAAAATCATCGAATTCAGCAATATTTTGACGTTTATCATCCCCTTTTCCTTTATGTGATATAAACAAAATATCATCGAATTAGGCAATATTTTGCTGTTTTTCCACGTTTTTGTGAATTTTCAGTTTATTGCTATTAATTCATTAAATATACGATAAAAATGATGCAAACACATAATTGATTAGAAATTAACCTTAAACACTTCATTTTCAATCAACTATTTGTTTCTCGTTAAAATACTGAGTAAGATATTGGAAAGGGGAGAAGTTCTGTTTTTATTGCATATATCGACGTTTCAGCCGGATTAGAGCGGTTTTACGTGTACATCTTCCATCGGTAATATAAACGGAAAATCAGGAACATTTTAGTTAATTCTAATGAAAACACATTGATTTTTATCATTTGTATTTGAAAAAACATTGTCATATGTCTTTTCTTGGATCTAAATAATACGAAACCTCGCTCTATGATTTGAAGTTAAAATCCTCAAATATGGTAATATAGTGACTTTTTCACGTTATTCATGTAGTGTGATTTTACGTATATATATTCGTTTTTACCAATATTTCGATACTACTTCATGTTTTCTCACGATATGTGATTTGGCCTTCAAATCTCAGAATTTCGCAAATTTTGCATTTTAAGCAAGTTTTCTTGCATTTTGTTTTGTACTAAAAATCATCGAATTTAGCAATATTTTGACGTTTATCATCCCCTTTTCCTTTATGTGATTTAAACAAAATATCATCGAATTAGGCAATATTTTGCTGTTTTTCCACGTTTTTGTGAATTTTCAGTTATTGTTATTAATTCATTAAATATACGATAAAAATGATGCAAACACATAATTGATTAGAAATTAACCTTAAACACTTCATTTTAAATCAACTATTTGTTTCTCGTTAAAATACTGAGTAAGATATTGGAAAGGGGAGAAGTTCTGTTTTTATTGCATATATCGACGTTTCAGCCGGATTAGAGCGGTTTTACGTGTACATCTTTCATCGGTAATATAAACGGAAAATCAGGAACATTTTAGTTAATTCTAATGAAAACACATTGATTTTTATCATTTGTATTTGAAACAACATCTTCATATGTCTTTTCTTGGATCTAAATAATACGAAACCTCGCTCTATGATTTGAAGTTAAAATCCTCAAATATGGTAATATAGTGACTTTTTCACGTTATTCATGTAGTGTGATTTTACGTATATATATTCGTTTTTACCAATATTTCGATACTACTTCATGTTTTATCACGATATGTGATTTGGCCTTCAAATCTCAGAATTTCGCAAATTTTGCATTTTAAGCAAGTTTTCTTGCATTTTGTTTTGTACTAAAAATCATCGAATTTAGCAATATTTTGACCTTTATCATCCCCTTTTCCTTTATGTGATTTAAACAAAATATCATCGAATTAGGCAATATTTTGCTATTTTTCCACGTTTTTGTGAATTTTCAGTTTATTGTTATTATTTCAATAAATATTCGAGAAAAATTATGCAAACACATAATTGATCAGAAAATAACCTTAAATACTTCATTTTCAATCATCTATTTGTTTCTCGTAAAAATACTGAGTAAGATATTGAAAAGGGGAGAAGTTCTGTTTTTATTGCATATATCGACGTTTCAGCCTGATTAGAACGGTTTTACGTGTACATCTTCCTTCGGTAATATAAACCGAAAATCAGGAACATTTTAGTTAATTTTAATGAAAACACATTGATTTTTATCATTTGTATTGGAAGCAACATCTTTATACGTCTTTTCTAGGGTCTAAAAAATACGAAACGTCGCTTTATGATTCGAAGTTAAAATCCTCAAATTTGGTATAATAATGACTTTTTCACGTTTTTCATGTAGTTTGATATTACGTAAATATATTCATTTTTACCAATATTTCGATACTATTTTATATAGTATCACGATATGTGATTTGGCCTTCAAATCTCAGATTTTCGCATAATATTGCATTTTAGGCAAGATTTTCTTGCATTTTGTTTTGTACTAAAAATCATCGAATTCAGCAATATTTTGACGTTTATCATCCCCTTTTCCTTTATGTGATATAAACAAAATATCATCGAATTAGGCAATATTTTGCTGTTTTTCCACGTTTTTGTGAATTTTCAGTTTATTGTTATTAATTCATTAAATATACGAGAAAAATGATGCAAACACATAATTGATTAGAAATTAACCTTAAACACTTCATTTTCAATCAACTATTTGTTTCTCGTTAAAATACTGAGTAAGATATTGGAAAGGGGAGAAGTTCTGTTTTTATTGCATATATCGACGTTTCAGCCGGATTAGAGCGGTTTTACGTGTACATCTTCCATCGGTAATATAAACGGAAAATCAGGAACATTTTAGTTAATTCTAATGAAAACACATTGATTTTTATCATTTGTATTTGAAACAAAATTGTCATATGTCTTTTCTTGGATCTAAATAATACGAAACCTCGCTCTATGATTTGAAGTTAAAATCCTCAAATATGGTAATATAGTGACTTTTTCACGTTATTCATGTAGTGTGATTATACGTATATATATTCGTTTTTACCAATATTTCGATACTACTTCATGTTTTCTCACGATATGTGATTTGGACTTCAAATCTCAGAATTTCGCAAATTTTGCATTTTTAAGCAAGTTTTCTTGCATTTTGTTTTGTACTTAAAATCATCGAATTTAGCAATATTTTGACCTTTATCATCCCCTTTTCCTTTATGTGATTTAAACAAAATATTATCGAATTAGGCAATATTTTGCCGTTTTTCCACGTTTTTGTGAATTTTCAGTTTATTGTTATTATTTCATTAAATATATGAGGAAAAATTATGCAAACACATAATTGATCAAAAAATAACCTTAAATACTTCATTTTCAATCAACTATTTGCTTCTCGTTAAAATACTGAGTAGGATATTGGAAAGGGGAGAAGTTCTGTTTTTATTGCATATATCGACGTTTCAGCCGGATTAGAGCGGTTTTACGTGTACATCTTCCATCGGTAATATATACGGAAAATCAGGAACATTTTAGTTAATTTTAATGAAAACACATTGATTTTTATCATTTGTATTGGAAGCAACATCTTTATACGTCTTTTCTAGGGTCTAAAAAATACGAAACGTCGCTCTATGATTCGAAGTTAAAATCCTCAAATTTGGTAATAATGACTTTTTCACGTTTTTCATGTAGTTTGATATTACGTAAATATATTCATTTTTACCAATATTTCGATACTATTTCATGTAGTATCACGATATGTGATTTGGCCTTCAAATCTCAGAATTTCGCATAATTTTGCATTTTAAGCAAGTTTTCTTGCATTTTGTTTTGTACTAAAAATCATCGAATTCAGCAATATTTTGACGTTTATCATCCCCTTTTCCTTTATGTGATATAAACAAAATATCATCGAATTAGGCAATATTTTGCTGTTTTTCCACGTTTTTGTGAATTTTCAGTTTATTGTTATTAATTCATTAAATATACGATAAAAATGATGCAAACACATAATTGATTAGAAATTAACCTTAAATACTTCATTTTCAATCAACTATTTGTTTCTCGTTAAAATACTGAGTAAGATATTGGAAAGGGGAGAAGTTCTGTTTTTATTGCATATATCGACGTTTCAGCCGGATTAGAGCGGTTTTACGTATACATCTTCCATCGGTAATATAAACCGAAAATCAGGAACATTTTAGTTAATTTTAATGAAAACACATTGATTTTTATCATTTGTATTGGAAGCAACATCTTTATACGTCTTTTCTAGGGTCTAAAAAATACGAAACGTCGCTTTATGATTCGAAGTTAAAATCCTCAAATTTGGTATAATAATGACTTTTTCACGTTTTTCATGTAGTTTGATATTACGTAAATATATTCATTTTTACCAATATTTCGATACTATTTCATGTAGTATCACGATATGTGATTTGGCCTTCAAATCTCAGATTTTCGCATAATATTGCATTTTAAGCAAGTTTTCTTGCATTTTGTTTCGTACTAAAAATCATCGAATTCAGCAATATTTTGACGTTTATCATCCCCTTTTCCTTTATGTGATATAAACAAAATATCATCGAATTAGGCAATATTTTGCTGTTTTTCCACGTTTTTGTGAATTTTCAGTTTATTGCTATTAATTCATTAAATATACGATAAAAATGATGCAAACACATAATTGATTAGAAATTAACCTTAAACACTTCATTTTCAATCAACTATTTGTTTCTCGTTAAAATACTGAGTAAGATATTGGAAAGGGGAGAAGTTCTGTTTTTATTGCATATATCGACGTTTCAGCCGGATTAGAGCGGTTTTACGTGTACATCTTCCATCGGTAATATAAACGGAAAATCAGGAACATTTTAGTTAATTCTAATGAAAACACATTGATTTTTATCATTTGTATTTGAAACAACATTGTCATATGTCTTTTCTTGGATCTAAATAATACGAAACCTCGCTCTATGATTTGAAGTTAAAATCCTCAAATATGGTAATATAGTGACTTTTTCACGTTATTCATGTAGTGTGATTTTACGTATATATATTCGTTTTTACCAATATTTCGATACTACTTCATGTTTTCTCACGATATGTGATTTGGCCTTCAAATCTCAGAATTTCGCAAATTTTGCATTTTAAGCAAGTTTTCTTGCATTTTGTTTTGTACTAAAAATCATCGAATTTAGCAATATTTTGACCTTTATCATCCCCTTTTCCTTTATGTGATTTAAACAAAATATCATCGAATTAGGCAATATTTTGCCGTTTTTCCACGTTTTTGTGAATTTTCAGTTTATTGTTATTATTTCATTAAATATACGAGAAAAATTATGCAAACACATAATTGATCAGAAAATAACCTTAAATACTTCATTTTCAATCATCTATTTGTTTCTCGTTAAAATACTGAGTAAGATATTTAAAAGGGGAGAAGTTCTGTTTTTATTGCATATATCGACGTTTCAGCCGGATTAGAACGGTTTTACGTGTACATCTTCCATCGGTAATATAAACCGAAAATCAGGAACATTTTAGTTAATTTTAATGAAAACACATTGATTTTTATCATTTGTATTGGAAGCAACATCTTTATACGTCTTTTCTAGGGTCTAAAAAATACGAAACGTCGCTTTATGATTCGAAGTTAAAATCCTCAAATTTGGCATAATAATGACTTTTTCACGTTTTTCATGTAGTTTGATATTACGTAAATATATTCATTTTTACCAATATTTCGATACTATTTCATGTAGTATCACGATATGTGATTTGGCCTTCAAATCTCAGATTTTCGCATAATATTGCATTTTAAGCAAGTTTTCTTGCATTTTGTTTCGTACTAAAAATCATCGAATTCAGCAATATTTTGACGTTTATCATCCCCTTTTCCTTTATGTGATATAAACAAAATATCATCGAATTAGGCAATATTTTGCTGTTTTTCCACGTTTTTGTGAATTTTCAGTTTATTGCTATTAATTCATTAAATATACGATAAAAATGATGCAAACACATAATTGATTAGAAATTAACCTTAAACACTTCATTTTCAATCAACTATTTGTTTCTCGTTAAAATACTGAGTAAGATATTGGAAAGGGGAGAAGTTCTGTTTTTATTGCATATATCGACGTTTCAGCCGGATTAGAGCGGTTTTACGTGTACATCTTCCATCGGTAATATAAACGGAAAATCAGGAACATTTTAGTTAATTCTAATGAAAACACATTGATTTTTATCATTTGTATTTGAAACAACATTGTCATATGTCTTTTCTTGGATCTAAATAATACGAAACCTCGCTCTATGATTTGAAGTTAAAATCCTCAAATATGGTAATATAGTGACTTTTTTCACGTTATTCATGTAGTGTGATTTTACGTATATATATTCGTTTTTACCAATATTTCGATACTACTTCATGTTTTCTCACGATATGTGATTTGGCCTTCAAATCTCAGAATTTCGCAAATTTTGCATTTTTAAGCAAGTTTTCTTGCATTTTGTTTTGTACTAAAAATCATCGAATTTAGCAATATTTTGACCTTTATCATCCCCTTTTCCTTTATGTGATTTAAACAAAATATCATCGAATTAGGCAATATTTTGCCGTTTTTCCACGTTTTTGTGAATTTTCAGTTTATTGTTATTATTTCATTAAATATACGAGAAAAATTATGCAAACACATAATTGATCAGAAAATAACCTTAAATACTTCATTTTCAATCATCTATTTGTTTCTCGTTAAAATACTGAGTAAGATATTGAAAAGGGGAGAAGTTCTGTTTTTATTGCATATATCGACGTTTCAGCCGGATTAGAACGGTTTTACGTGTACATCTTCCATCGGTAATATAAACCGAAAATCAGGAACATTTTAGTTAATTTTAATGAAAACACATTGATTTTTATCATTTGTATTGGAAGCAACATCTTTATACGTCTTTTCTAGGGTCTAAAAAATACGAAACGTCGCTTTATGATTCGAAGTTAAAATCCTCAAATTTGGCATAATAATGACTTTTTCACGTTTTTCATGTAGTTTGATATTACGTAAATATATTCATTTTTACCAATATTTCGATACTATTTCATGTAGTATCACGATATGTGATTTGGCCTTCAAATCTCAGATTTTCGCATAATATTGCATTTTAAGCAAGTTTTCTTGCATTTTGTTTCGTACTAAAAATCATCGAATTCAGCAATATTTTGACGTTTATCATCCCCTTTTCCTTTATGTGATATAAACAAAATATCATCGAATTAGGCAATATTTTGCTGTTTTTCCACGTTTTTGTGAATTTTCAGTTTATTGCTATTAATTCATTAAATATACGATAAAAATGATGCAAACACATAATTGATTAGAAATTAACCTTAAACACTTCATTTTCAATCAACTATTTGTTTCTCGTTAAAATACTGAGTAAGATATTGGAAAGGGGAGAAGTTCTGTTTTTATTGCATATATCGACGTTTCAGCCGGATTAGAGCGGTTTTACGTGTACATCTTCCATCGGTAATATAAACGGAAAATCAGGAACATTTTAGTTAATTCTAATGAAAACACATTGATTTTTATCATTTGTATTTGAAACAACATTGTCATATGTCTTTTCTTGGATCTAAATAATACGAAACCTCGCTCTATGATTTGAAGTTAAAATCCTCAAATATGGTAATATAGTGACTTTTTCACGTTATTCATGTAGTGTGATTTTACGTATATATATTCGTTTTTACCAATATTTCGATACTACTTCATGTTTTCTCACGATATGTGATTTGGCCTTCAAATCTCAGAATTTCGCAAATTTTGCATTTTTAAGCAAGTTTTCTTGCATTTTGTTTTGTACTAAAAATCATCGAATTTAGCAATATTTTGACCTTTATCATCCCCTTTTCCTTTATGTGATTTAAACAAAATATCATCGAATTAGGCAATATTTTGCCGTTTTTCCACGTTTTTGTGAATTTTCAGTTTATTGTTATTATTTCATTAAATATACGAGAAAAATTATGCAAACACATAATTGATCAGAAAATAACCTTAAATACTTCATTTTCAATCATCTATTTGTTTCTCGTTAAAATACTGAGTAAGATATTTAAAAGGGGAGAAGTTCTGTTTTTATTGCATATATCGACGTTTCAGCCGGATTAGAACGGTTTTACGTGTACATCTTCCATCGGTAATATAAACCGAAAATCAGGAACATTTTAGTTAATTTTAATGAAAACACATTGATTTTTATCATTTGTATTGGAAGCAAC
Organism: Procambarus clarkii; assembly: GCF_020424385.1. Lineage (NCBI taxonomy): Eukaryota > Metazoa > Arthropoda > Malacostraca > Decapoda > Cambaridae > Procambarus > Procambarus clarkii. The sequence continues at coordinate 5,728 of NW_025567035.1, read as the reverse complement.
ATCTTTATACGTCTTTTCTAGGGTCTAAAAAATACGAAACGTCGCTTTATGATTCGAAGTTAAAATCCTCAAATTTGGCATAATAATGACTTTTTCACGTTTTTCATGTAGTTTGATATTACGTAAATATATTCATTTTTACCAATATTTCGATACTATTTCATGTAGTATCACGATATGTGATTTGGCCTTCAAATCTCAGATTTTCGCATAATATTGCATTTTAAGCAAGTTTTCTTGCATTTTGTTTCGTACTAAAAATCATCGAATTCAGCAATATTTTGACGTTTATCATCCCCTTTTCCTTTATGTGATATAAACAAAATATCATCGAATTAGGCAATATTTTGCTGTTTTTCCACGTTTTTGTGAATTTTCAGTTTATTGCTATTAATTCATTAAATATACGATAAAAATGATGCAAACACATAATTGATTAGAAATTAACCTTAAACACTTCATTTTCAATCAACTATTTGTTTCTCGTTAAAATACTGAGTAAGATATTGGAAAGGGGAGAAGTTCTGTTTTTATTGCATATATCGACGTTTCAGCCGGATTAGAGCGGTTTTACGTGTACATCTTCCATCGGTAATATAAACGGAAAATCAGGAACATTTTAGTTAATTCTAATGAAAACACATTGATTTTTATCATTTGTATTTGAAACAACATTGTCATATGTCTTTTCTTGGATCTAAATAATACGAAACCTCGCTCTATGATTTGAAGTTAAAATCCTCAAATATGGTAATATAGTGACTTTTTTCACGTTATTCATGTAGTGTGATTTTACGTATATATATTCGTTTTTACCAATATTTCGATACTACTTCATGTTTTCTCACGATATGTGATTTGGCCTTCAAATCTCAGAATTTCGCAAATTTTGCATTTTTAAGCAAGTTTTCTTGCATTTTGTTTTGTACTAAAAATCATCGAATTTAGCAATATTTTGACCTTTATCATCCCCTTTTCCTTTATGTGATTTAAAAAAAATATCATCGAATTAGGCAAAATTTTGCCGTTTTTCCACGTTTATGTGAATTTTCAATTTATTGTTATTATTTCATTAAATATACGAGAAAAATTATGCAAACACATAGTTGATCAGAAAATAACCTTAAATACTTCATTTTCAATCATCTATTTGTTTCTCGTTAAAATACTGAGTAAGATATTTAAAAGGGGAAAAGTTCTGTTTTTATTGCATATATCGACGTTTCAGCCGGATTAGAACGGTTTTACGTGTACATCTTCCATCGGTAATATAAACGGAAAATCAGGAACATTTTAGTTAATTTTAATGATAACACATTGATTTTTATCATTTGTATTGGAAGCAACATCTATCTACGTCTTTTATAGGGTCTAAAAAATACGAAACGTCGCTTTATGATTCGAAGTTAAAATCCTCAAATTTGGCATAATAATGACTTTTTCACGTTTTTCATGTAGTTTGATATTCATTTTTATTCGTAAATATATTCATTTTTACCAATATTTCGATACTATTTCATGTAGAATCACGATATGTGATTTGGCCTTCATATCTCAAATTTTCGCATAATATTGCATTTTAAGAAAGTTTTCTTGCATTTTGTTTCGTACTTAAAATCATCGAATTCAGCAATATTTTGACGTTTATCATCCCCTTTTTCTTTATGTGATAAAACAAAATATCATCGAATTAGGCAATATTTTGCTGTTTTTCCACGTTTTTGTGAATTTTCCGTTTATTGCTATTAATTCATTAAATATACGATAAAAATGATGCAAACACATAATTGATTAGAAATTAACCTTAAACACTTCATTTTCAATCAACTATTTGTTTCTCGTTAAAATACTGAGTAAGATATTGGAAAGGGGAGAAGTTCTGTTTTTATTGCATATATCGACGTTTCAGCCGGATTAGAGCGGTTTTACGTGTACATCTTCCATCGGTAATATAAACGGAAAATCTGGAACATTTTAGTTAATTCTAATGAAAACACATTGATTTTTATCATTTGTATTTGAAACAACATTGTCATATGTCTTTTCTTGGATCTAAATAATACGAAACCTCGCTCTATGATTTGAAGTTAAAATCCTCAAATATGGTAATATAGTGACTTTTTCACGTTATTCATGTAGTGTGATTTTACGTATATATATTCGTTTTTACCAATATTTCGATACTACTTCATGTTTTCTCACGATATGTGATTTGGCCTTCAAATCTCAGAATTTCGCAAATTTTGCATTTTTAAGCAAGTTTTCTTGCATTTTGTTTTGTACTAAAAATCATCGAATTTAGCAATATTTTGACCTTTATCATCCCCTTTTCCTTTATGTGATTTAAACAAAATATCATCGAATTAGGCAATATTTTGCCGTTTTTCCACGTTTTTGTGAATTTTCAGTTTATTGTTATTATTTCATTAAATATACGAGAAAAATTATGCAAACACATAATTGATCAGAAAATAACCTTAAATACTTCATTTTCAATCATCTATTTGTTTCTCGTTAAAATACTGAGTAAGATATTTAAAAGGGGAGAAGTTCTGTTTTTATTGCATATATCGACGTTTCAGCCGGATTAGAACGGTTTTACGTGTACATCTTCCATCGGTAATATAAACCGAAAATCAGGAACATTTTAGTTAATTTTAATGAAAACACATTGATTTTTATCATTTGTATTGGAAGCAACATCTTTATACGTCTTTTCTAGGGTCTAAAAAATACGAAACGTCGCTTTATGATTCGAAGTTAAAATCCTCAAATTTGGCATAATAATGACTTTTTCACGTTTTTCATGTAGTTTGATATTACGTAAATATATTCATTTTTACCAATATTTCGATACTATTTCATGTAGTATCACGATATGTGATTTGGCCTTCAAATCTCAGATTTTCGCATAATATTGCATTTAAGCAAGTTTTCTTGCATTTTGTTTCGTACTAAAAATCATCGAATTCAGCAATATTTTGACGTTTATCATCCCCTTTTCCTTTATGTGATATAAACAAAATATCATCGAATTAGGCAATATTTTGCTGTTTTTCCACGTTTTTGTGAATTTTCAGTTTATTGCTATTAATTCATTAAATATACGATAAAAATGATGCAAACACATAATTGATTAGAAATTAACCTTAAACACTTCATTTTCAATCAACTATTTGTTTCTCGTTAAAATACTGAGTAAGATATTGGAAAGGGGAGAAGTTCTGTTTTTATTGCATATATCGACGTTTCAGCCGGATTAGAGCGGTTTTACGTGTACATCTTCCATCGGTAATATAAACGGAAAATCAGGAACATTTTAGTTAATTCTAATGAAAACACATTGATTTTTATCATTTGTATTTGAAACAACATTGTCATATGTCTTTTCTTGGATCTAAATAATACGAAACCTCGCTCTATGATTTGAAGTTAAAATCCTCAAATATGGTAATATAGTGACTTTTTTCAGTTATTCATGTAGTGTGATTTTACGTATATATATACTCGTTTTTACCAATATTTCAATACTACTTCATGTTTTCTCAGGATATGTGATTTAGCCTTCAAATCTCAGAATTTCGCAAATTTTGCATTTTTAAGCAAGTTTTCTTGCATTTTGTTTTGTACTAAAAATCATCGAATTTAGCAATATTTTGACCTTTATCATCCCCTTTTCCTTTATGTGATTTAAACAAAATATCATCGAATTAGGCAATATTTTGCCGTTTTTCCACGTTTTTGTGAATTTTCAGTTTATTGTTATTATTTCATTAAATATACGAGAAAAATTATGCAAACACATAATTGATCAGAAAATAACCTTAAATACTTCATTTTCAATCATCTATTTGTTTCTCGTTAAAATACTGAGTAAGATATTTAAAAGGGGAGAAGTTCTGTTTTTATTGCATATATCGACGTTTCAGCCGGATTAGAACGGTTTTACGTGTACATCTTCCATCGGTAATATAAACCGAAAATCAGGAACATTTTAGTTAATTTTAATGAAAACACATTGATTTTTATCATTTGTATTGGAAGCAACATCTTTATACGTCTTTTCTAGGGTCTAAAAAATACGAAACGTCGCTTTATGATTCGAAGTTAAAATCCTCAAATTTGGCATAATAATGACTTTTTCACGTTTTTCATGTAGTTTGATATTACGTAAATATATTCATTTTTACCAATATTTCGATACTATTTCATGTAGTATCACGATATGTGATTTGGCCTTCAAATCTCAGATTTTCGCATAATATTGCATTTTAAGCAAGTTTTCTTGCATTTTGTTTCGTACTAAAAATCATCGAATTCAGCAATATTTTGACGTTTATCATCCCCTTTTCCTTTATGTGATATAAACAAAATATCATCGAATTAGGCAATATTTTGCTGTTTTTCCACGTTTTTGTGAATTTTCAGTTTATTGCTATTAATTCATTAAATATACGATAAAAATGATGCAAACACATAATTGATTAGAAATTAACCTTAAACACTTCATTTTCAATCAACTATTTGTTTCTCGTTAAAATACTGAGTAAGATATTGGAAAGGGGAGAAGTTCTGTTTTTATTGCATATATCGACGTTTCAGCCGGATTAGAGCGGTTTTACGTGTACATCTTCCATCGGTAATATAAACGGAAAATCAGGAACATTTTAGTTAATTCTAATGAAAACACATTGATTTTTATCATTTGTATTTGAAACAACATTGTCATATGTCTTTTCTTGGATCTAAATAATACGAAACCTCGCTCTATGATTTGAAGTTAAAATCCTCAAATATGGTAATATAGTGACTTTTTTCACGTTATTCATGTAGTGTGATTTTACGTATATATATTCGTTTTTACCAATATTTCGATACTACTTCATGTTTTCTCACGATATGTGATTTGGCCTTCAAATCTCAGAATTTCGCAAATTTTGCATTTTAAGCAAGTTTTCTTGCATTTTGTTTTGTACTAAAAATCATCGAATTTAGCAATATTTTGACCTTTATCATCCCCTTTGCCTTTATGTGATTTAAACAAAATATCATCGAATTAGGCAATATTTTGCCGTTTTTCCACGTTTTTGTGAATTTACAGTTTATTGTTATTATTTCATTAAATATACGAGAAAAATTATGCAAACACATAATTGATCAGAAAATAACCTTAAATACTTCATTTTCAATCATCTATTTGTTTCTCGTTAAAATACTGAGTAAGATATTGAAAAGGGGAGAAGTTCTGTTTTTATTGCATATATCGACGTTTCAGCCGGATTAGAGCGGTTTTACGTGTACATCTTCCATCGGTAATATAAACCGAAAATCAGGAACATTTTAGTTAATTTTAATGAAAACACATTGATTTTTATCATTTGTATTGGAAGCAACATCTTTATACGTCTTTTCTAGGGTCTAAAAAATACGAAACGTCGCTTTATGATTCGAAGTTAAAATCCTCAAATTTGGTATAATAATGACTTTTTCACGTTTTTCATGTAGTTTGATATTACGTAAATATATTCATTTTTACCAATATTTCGATACTATTTCATGTAGTATCACGATATGTGATTTGGCCTTCAAATCTCAGATTTTCGCATAATATTGCATTTTAAGCAAGTTTTCTTGCATTTTGTTTCGTACTAAAAATCATCGAATTCAGCAATATTTTGACGTTTATCATCCCCTTTTCCTTTATGTGATTTAAACAAAATATCATCGA